>JAWQRJ010004615.1:0-10885 GCA_033557515.1 Diorygopyx duplodentatus
ACATTTATATGCAGTGTAAATAAATGATTTTAATATAAACTTAATTAATTAAGTTTATATTAAAATCATTTGTTTACACTGCATATAAATATATTTTTTTAAATGATCCAAAGTAAGACTTCTTCGATTATCTCGAAACAAAGCTTTGTATTGGGAGAAGCTTCTTTCTACATCACATGAAGTAATTGGAGCATATTTAAATTTTGAAATGTCTGAATGGCTCAAAGTGTTTAATACTTCAAAATCTTCATTTTCCTCTTCCTTTTCTTCATTAAGGATCCCACGAAGCTTGTTTTTGATACATGGTAAAATTTTATAGTCTGGATTTTTGTTTAACACCTCTTCAAATTATCGGTTCTGTATGTTTTATCATTACTGAATATAAGGATTACACTATAGGTGTTTTAATTTTAAAGTAATATGAATTTATTTCAATTTTCTTCAACATTACTAGGTAACATTCGTAAATATCTGATGGAAAATGGGCAAAATCTTTTCTACCTAAAACAAGAATTGAAACATACTTTAAAAAAGATTAACAAATTATGCGTATGAATATTGTGCATTTATATAATATGTATTTACTTTAATTAATAAAATTTAAAAAAATCTTAAAAACCAATTATGTATTTTATTTGTAGGACGAAAAACCTGCCAATTACGACCACCTTTATATAACGGCCAATATTTTTTCTATTTTTGGTGGCCGTTATTGGCAGGTTTTACTGTATTTCTTTCAAAGCACTTGTGATTCTCAAAATTTTATTAGAAAATTGTATTTCCATTTATATTTCATTCGTCTTCTTTGTACATAAATTTTTTAAGAAGAGAATTAGGACAATATTGAATTATATTTAGATTAAAGGAGAAAGAATTTTCTCAAAAAAACAAAGTATTTATTTATCCTCAAAAATCCCAAATTTTTATTTAAGTACGAAAATATTTATTTAAATAAAGATCCGGGTCCTAGTTATTATTATGTTTGGATTGTTTTTAATGAAGTCTTGCGTTTCTTTTTTGATTTTGTTATAAAATTTCGTTTTGTTAGCTATCCAATTTTTGTTACTCACTTACTTTATATTGATGTTGTTGTTGTTTTTTCAAGTTTTTAATTTTCTTGCAATATTTATTCTTTATGGATCGAAATTGTTTATTGTATGTTTCGATTTGATTTTTAAAGCAAACAAGGATTGAAACATACTTTAAAAAAGCTTAACAAATTATGTTTTTTCGTATGAATATTGTGTATTTATATAATATGTATTTACTTTAATTAATAAAATAAAGAAAAAAATCTTAAAAACCAATTATGTATTTTATTTGTAAGACGAAAAACCTGCCAATTACGACCACCTTTATACAACGGCTAATATTTTCTCTTTTTTTGGTGGCCGTTATTGGTAGGTTTTCTTCTATGTCAAAAGCTCTTCCCCTTCACCTTATTGCTCGTCGATATTCATTCCATACTTCCCCTTCTTTAACAGTAGTCTGAATAGCGAGATGGTATAAGGGTGATTCAAATTTGTATATGTTACCCTCTTAGGGCAAAGGAGTGTATGCCTAATAGAAACAATACAAGAGAAATATTCACTGTAAAATTAATTAGTTAAATTAGAATTAATTTATAATTTTGTACATATTGGTTTCTATACTTTTTTTACTTTAAAGTACTTCAAAATTTCTTTATTTAAATGATTATCAACATAATCTGCCGTGGTGTAAGTTAATTTGCACCAGATGGACCATTTCTTATCTTATGGATTGGTGGATTGATGGTCCGGGCATAGGTTCACACGCGGGTCCTTCGTCCTCTTGAATCTTTTCGAAGACCCCTTCCTTCTTGGTGCTGGAAAAAGGTCTCTATATTTGCAGTCTACAAAGTTGGGTTGTACACTTCCACCCCTAGCCGCGTCCAATTGCATTTAAATTTACTCTTCTTTCTTGACAGCAACAAAATTTAGGTTGGCTTACTGTCGACAAGATGACCTGAACTATATTTCACTAATTCCAGTTCTCACAAATTAATCAATGACACGTTCATAAACATACCGTAGGTAATATGTTTTTTTTAAAACCAATTTTAAATTACATAATAATTATACACTGCATTCTTTAAAACATTCCGTTTTGGAGAGAAAAATACAGCATTAAAATATAATTTCGCTCATGTACGTTGGGTTGCCTAAGTTTAAGTGGAGCATGGTCGACCATATAAGTAGTTTATTTTAGCTTGTTAAATGGCATAATTACTATATGCTGCATTCTTTAAAACATACAGTTTTCGAGAGAAAAATAAAACATTAAAATATAATTTATGTATCGCTCATGTAGGTTGGGTTTCCTAAGTTAGAGACCGTAGTTTATTTTAGCTTGTAATCAAGTTTTTTATTTATTTTTTATTCATGGACGATGGCAACAAATATTAAGTAGATCGTGCAGGGCATTTAACGAAAAATATCCGAATTTGCTGCCGTTTAATAGAACAAAATTCAGAAGGTTACAATCCAATTTTATAAGTAATGGGAAAGCAAACTGGGGCAATACGAAAAGCTAAACCTGTCACGAATGACGAGAACACTGTCACTATGGTTTCAGCTTATTTTTTTTAATCAAGATTTTTGGAAAAAATATTTGAACTGGCGAAGCGAAATTTTCTAGAGAGGGGAATTTTAATCGTCGAAATCTTCTTTAAACCAAAATATTAAAATATAGTATAGGAGACATTTTTGTTAATCTTTATAAGCTTACTTCTTCAAATTAGAGGAATCTCTCTATAAGCTTTGTTTTTGATCCTAGCTTGTTTAATGATTTGCAGTTTGTGATGAAGTTTTTTTGGTCTAATCTAAACATATTTATTAGATTTCCTTCTTCCCGGATAGCGATTGAAATATGTTTCCACGTGCAATATGCAACGATGGTTTATAACGTACAAAGCGCAGTGCAGTTTATGCGATTCGAAAGTAGAATAGATTGAATGTGGATCTTTTAATAGAACACACCTTAATAACTGCGTTCAGTTTAGGACACGTAAAATAGCTTCTATGCGTTATATCATAAACAGATTGTCCAGCAACTCAAAATGTTTTCTTATTATTGAAGTTAAACGTCATAGTAAACTCGATGAGAGCACATGGAAACGCCTACACATTCGCGGCGATGCAGGTATTTATAGTAAGTACTGTACATACGTATTGAGAAGATAATAAACAAATTCTAGAGAACCAAAGGATCACCTATAAACAATGATTCAGAAGGTTGGCCAGTATAAGTTATTTCTAAATACGCTTTTGTAATGTAACGCACAAAAATAAGAATGATCTTAGTCGGGTATAGAGAATAACAGCTATTTTACTAAATGTAGTAATGTTCGAAAAGGCAAAACATCGCATAGCCCGTGATAGTATGTGAATCGTCAGTTGGTGGCAGTAAAAAAATTGGCCTTTCACTCACGTATAATAAATATTTATGTATATAAATCAATGTCGCGACCGTAAGCTTTACTGTTCATCATCGTCGACCTAAATACACGACGTTTATATTGCTTTATTGCGAGGTTATTAGTGTAAAAGATCACAGCGGTGTTATTCGGACTTCTTTTGTAGATAGCGAACATATTACATTGTAAATCTCCCACAACAAGTAGCTATTTATAACCCTTTAATCAGATTTTAATATTCACTGTAGTATAAAATAAACTTTAGTTGGGCATTGATATCACTCAATAAAGCACAAAAGAGAAGAATATTCATTAGTTTGCTTTGCATAGCATATATTGGAACCCCATTTAAAAAAAAAATACCCACCTGGCATGGAATATTGGGACAATAAAAAATACTTGTGCCCGGGATTTTTTAGCGATGCGAACATAACTTCACCGAGCAGGTGTTGAATTGAATTTGGTTTGGCCTTCTTGGGTTATCTAAAAATCTAAACTTTCCACCGTGTAATTTGCCGAAATTATTAAGGCAGGAATACTCGAGAGCACTACAGAAAGCAATTTCCCGTGGAAAAGAATGGCTTTGACAGAAAATTGGTCACTAAAGTACAGAAGTACGGTAGGTACTTTAGAATTACTTTTGCTCGCTTTCGTTTAGCCCGTCCGTTTGGTAAAACTAACTTTTTTATACTCTTAGCCCTTAAGGGGTATCGCGTTTGAAGTAGACCAAAATAGCTTCCCATAATTGAAAATTTCACTCGTAATACTTGGTTAACAACAACGTATTTGAACTCACGACTTGAAGTGGGCTTGTGATATGCATAAGTACATAATGAATTATTTGCGGGTTAAAAATGATTATTCCAACTGTATTTTTATCCAACAATGACAACTATGAACCAACTGTGACACTTGGTGTAATGGTTTCAAATTTGTAGTTTACCACCTGTTATAGATGACCAGACAAACTTACGATTAGTGACTCGCAGGGTCCGATTCTTTACGTTTTGGTAATCGGTTTTCACCATAAAAAGGGTTGTCAGATACGTAAAATAACCGCAAATAGCGAAACTGCTTATAAGTATTAACCACCCGGGGTTTTAGGTGAAGTTTTCTTTGCTCCCTTTGGTACCGGACTGTCCGAATCAGTGTCCGGTGGAAAAATTGAAAAATAAAACGTCGGTCATTTCAAGAGGTACCGTGCAGAAGTCGGTATGAGAACTAAGTATGTGATTACCGGACTCTCACAGTTATTGGATTAATAGCTAAGGCTCTTTTATTTATTAAAGAACTTCAATCTCTACAGAAATTACAGGTAAAGAATGAATAAATTGAAAAACAAATAAATAAATTGAAACAATGTTAAAAGTGAACAAAAAAAATTATTTCAAATACCTAGAATTCCTGTGTATTCCGAATCCTTTTTCAGATCTTCCTTTATTCCTGAATGCCCTTCGAAAAATCTAGTTAGCATGTCCGAAGCAGTGGCAACCTGATAAAACGATTTTTAAACGTCTTGAATGTTATTTGATGCATTTTGAAAATCACATAATAAATCTTCCCACACATCTGTCTGTCTGTATATTTATCTGTTAGCAACACTTTTGCTATTTCTATTTATTTTAGGAAAAAAAATTTTCAAATAAAAATTTCATTGCTTCAAATGTATTTTTTGCAAAAAAAATTGCAAAAAATCAGTTTTAAACTATACTGTGTGTCCCAGGTTAAGGTGAATAAAATTAGTAAAGTGGTTATAACAAAAAAATGTCAAAAAAACCCTTGGGCATGACAACTTTGGTCCTTTTAGTCCTTCTTTACATGGCATCGTACGTTTTTTGAAAAACTTTTCATTGGAATCAACTCTAAGGGTAGTGGGGTTTATATACTAACCTCTATATTAAGCAAAAATATATTTATTTAGCCTTTTTATATAACATGAAATATAGATCATGTATTTTAACAAGTTAGAAGATGTAACTAACAATAAATAGAAAAGGTAGTAAAAATTTGAATTATTTTTAATTATTGTGTTTTAAAGTATTACACTTGTCATTCTTGAAAAAAATAGTAATACATGTTAATATAAATAACGTAAATAATATAAAGAATTGAAAGAAATATGTACTTATAAATAGTCTAAATAGTTTAACATTAGCGCCACAAACATACATTTTTAAATACACAGGAATGATCACAAAATGCACACTGGATTCTCCAAAAATAGAGAAATTTTTTTTTCTATTAGCAACCTCTTTAATTTTTCCCTAAACTCACGGCATTCTAGAGCTTTGTAATGTTCAGATAATATATTTAATAGTTTTAGGCTTGAGTTTTTTTTGTATCCTGCAGACGATGACATTGATTTTATTCCTGTCATTATGGTTATCCGAATAAATTGAATGGTTCCGCAAATTATTAAAGCCATATAAAGCAGATTGAAAATGTATTCACACGGAGGCGTCAAAAGATTTAGCTCTTTGAAACTCGACTGGCAATTATATTTTGTTTATGGAGAAATTATTTTTTATGTTGGGCACCCCGTACAGATGAAAAATCGGTATCTCGGAAGCTACACGTAGAAATTTCTTCAAAATTGCGCATATGTGAGATTTATGTGTACCCACCGAGTAGCAAAAATGGATTTTTTCGTACATTTTTTTCAGCCGCGAAAACAAAAAATCTCTGAATATAATAACTGAAATATTTCTTATAAGACTGAATTTACATAGCTTGATTTTTCCTCGCTTTTTTAGGTCAAATATTAAAAGCAAAAGAAAATCAGTATTTTCATTAAGATACTCATTCATACCGCTATTATTCGTCCCTGATCATCGGTTAGTGTGCAATTGCGTAAGCAATAAAAAAAATTATGAGTACAGGTTGAACAAACGAAACCATTGTTCACTAAATTCAATTCCGAGATCCGAATTGTCCGCCCAAAATGATCATTTTCATATTAATAATAATAAATATTATAATAATAACGAATATTCCTCATCTGAGATCCATCAATAAAAAAAATTATGGATCCAAAAATGCAATTTTTTAGATGACGTTATTCAGAAAATCTATTTTGTAGAATACCGTTCCTACAAGCATCTTTTTGCTTGTTCTAAGTTCTTCAAGAAGCATTCCTTTTAATGCCTGAATTCAATTACTGAAAAATCTCACTATATGAACAATGACTCAGATTTTACTGATTTAAGGAATTAACTGTAGTAGTAACAAATATAGTATTTATGCTTCTTGGTTTTCCGGTGATGGCCGCGTCAATAAAGAAACTCTTCATTGACGTTTCGCCGTACATTGTAGGCGGTACATTCAGAACTAACTGGTCACGGAGAGTTTTTTCACCGCTCCCAGAGATACTGTAATATATTTATTTATAGTGTTAAAAATCCCACAATAAAATTGAAACTTAAATTGAAAGTTAGAATATAATGTTATATTCATTCAGTTATTCAGTTATTAATAGTAACTATATTGAAATAGTTACTATGTCACACCATTAATTAGAAATATATGTGGAACGGATAAAGTTAGAAGTCTGAAAATTTGGATTTGAACATCGTGGGAGGAGAACTAAAAAATAAAAATATTTTCAATAAGCTGGTGGTTCCGGTTATACCGGAAGTTGGCAATAGCTATGTTAATTTAAAAGGAATGAATGATCACAATTTTAATTTTTTTTTTTCGTAATCTACATGAAATTTTCAACAATTTTAATTATACGTTTGCCAGGCCTAAACTTAATCGTTTTCGAGATATTGAATTTTTTTGCAAAAATTATGCAACCGCAGCAACATTTTGAAAAATCGAATTTTCATAATTTGGTTTCTGCCATGATGTTCATACTTCATTAACCATTAGTTGGGACATCGAACTTTTCAGAAATACACCCGGCGGGGCATTCTTAGATACATTCCTTACAAAATTAAATTTGGAAATAAAAAAATTTTAAATGACAAAAAGTGTTTTTTTTTAAATAGCACCTACCAAATATTTTTATCTTATCGAATGTGGAATTAAAATCCTCGTTAAACGGTGTTGGGCTTCCCTATGCCTAAAATATATATACTTTTCAGATTATTGGAGCTTTTTCGAGCTCTTGCTGCAAAGCGATCATTTGACAATACATTGATTTGTTGTAAATTGGGTTGCCTACAAATTAGTTTATGAATTTTGAACTTTATGTAACTTAGGTTGGTTGCTTTCATATTGAGGGTGAAAAATTAATGCAGGTATCATTTGGAAATCAAGTTATGAAGATGACACATGTTTAGTTCTTGGCAACGTTGACAAGTCCTTACTGTGTTCTAAAATTGCTCCAATGTTGATATTATGAATTAATTTATTATTTATGGCCAATGCCAATAAGTAGAACGTAGGACATTTAACGAAAAATATCCGAATTTGCCGTCGCTTAATAGAACTAAATTCAGAAGGTTACAACCCAATTTTATTAGTCATGGGAAAGCAACTGGAGCATATGCAAAATATGCAACCGCAGCAACATTTTGAAAAATGGAATTTTCATAATTAGACTTTCGCGATGATGTCCATACTTCATTAACCATTAGTTGAGACATTGAACTTTTCAGAAATATACCCAGCGGGACATGCGTAAGAATGCCCCGCGGGGTATATTTCTGAATATTTATGAAAAGTTACATTTTTTACAAAATAATGTAGTTATGGTTTTAGCTTATTTTTATAGTAATCTAAGACATAAAGTACTAAAGAAAATGTTCAAATCGTTCTCCATTTCTTTCTAAACAAATCAGAATTAATGATTGGAGACAGTTGCATTTCGAATTTGAATCGGATCTAATGCATCAAAAGCTTCTCGAACTTGGTTTTCCAATTCTTCTCGGGTGATCACTGGGGTACACACTGCTTTGGATGTAACCCCATAGATAACAATCCATCGGAGTGAGGTCTGGTGATCTTGCAGGCCAGTTTCATGGACCCAATCTTCGAAACCATCTGTCTTCGAAGTCATTTATCAATTTATCATCACATGGTTCTTAGGATTTCCAAATATCTTGTCCCATTTAAAATGTCGTCGTAAATAAAATACCGATATTGGTTGTTGTGACATAATATTTGAAAAAGTAGCTTTAGTTAAAAATGAAATCTTTAATTAAAAAGAGGAATAAAATAGATGGAAATCTGTATAGGTATAATTAAAAACCAAAACAAAATGTGCTTTATTGACTGTAAAGTTGTGACGGAGGTGCCGATTTTGATCAAACCCGAAGTGATGTATGATAAATGTCGATTAAATAATTAAGAATTGCAAACACATTTTTATTTTAAATGCCATTGGAGACCGTGTTTTTCGATTTATAATCTATTGTACCCCGTCTTAAGAGTTCTACGAATTTTCCTCGAAGTACAATTTCCTTAAATGACACCAAAAAACGGTGGAACATCCAAATAAAGAACCAAAGTTAAAAGGGGGGTTCCCAGACGACATAAATAACGCGTAATAACCCGCGGTTGTTAATGTGTATAAATTGTTTTGGGGCAAATGTAGAAAATTCCACTTCCCGGAGAAAACTTATCTACCCCATCTACGCTGTACCACCATCGGTGCTTTGCGACCCAGGAAACATCCCTGTGACCGGAAGCGTCTCCAACGCACTCTATTCGTGCCGCTCTCTTTAAACCCGGGTGCGCACTAGGGGGGGCAATAAATAAAAAGACGGTTTTTCGCGCAGCCAGAAGGCGTGCATTTTTATTACCCGAAAACTGCCCAGTTTAAATTAAACGGGAAGATAGTGTAACTTTCTGGGAATGCGAATTGCCCGGAAAACGGAAATAACGGGCCGCTTGTAAAGGCTTTTTTACAAATTGAGATTGCCCCGCGGTGGGCCAAACTGCTTTATTTATACGCGCACACCCTCTCGTCCTCTCTCTCGCACCTTCTGCAAACGGAATTGTACCTCCAGGAACATCGGCTGGAATTGCGGTATTATTTCCAGGTGGGACGACTGGTGAAAAAGGAAAGCCACGAGGGGGAAAAAGGATACAAGGGACAGGAAATTTAAGTACACTGCACCTAATTGCATATGTATAATGTGTACCGGTTCGTTTTTGCTAAAGGAATTTACTACGGGATTGGTTTTCACCGAGCAAGGGAGAGAATGTACCAGTCTTTTTGGTTTAGGGTTTGTCTGATATGAAATTGATTCCTACTACTTTACATATCAACTTGAAAAATATCGAAAGCTTCACTCGAGTGGGATTCCCCGAAATTACAAACAAGAGAAGTACTCTTTATACTAGAAAAGCTGGCTTCTCCAAGCAACCAAAAACATGTTTGCTATGCGAATGCGAAGTATGCCGCGCTATTATTGTTGTTGTGCCCCCGCATTGCGCTCGAACGAACCATTTCGGACGGGATAGATGTCGCTGCGGAAGCATCGAACCCAACGGCCCGTCATGTTTGCGCAAACGGAAAAGCGAAGTGGGCCATGAGAAATCGTCACGTGCCCGGCCCGGCGGTGCGTAATTATAAAAATATCGCCCAGGCAAGCGGCGGATCGCAGCACGCTGGTTGCGTGGCGCCGAAACAGCTGAGCAGCGGAGCGCTTCGCGTTCGGCTTCACGACCCGATAGCTCTGCCCGCCAATTACACGCCAAATTAGTCAGTGTTATCGCACTTGAACTTGCGTCGTTCGTCGATAGGTGGCGCGTTGCGGTCGCAGGCGCCCGCAGCGACACCACGTGCCCATTTTCACATATCTCATGGGCGACCTATGCAAATCTGTCGCCGAAAACCCACCGTACATGTACGGTTTAATCGCGTTGCCGCGATAATTTCTGTGATTTATTATCAGGTGGCTCGGTTTTCCAGTTGTTGCGATCCACTGAACAGAAAGGGGTGGGGGAAAGCGAGATATCAAAAAAGGGCCTGTTATATAGCAATTTCTTATCTACTCGCATTCCATCACTTCTCTTACTGTAATCAAATCCTGCGTAGGAAAGAATTAAAATCTACACCGGATCTTATAGCAAATCATCTGTAGATTCCAAAATTCCGAACTGTGTCTTTATAACGTTTATATTTTTCACGATATTTCGTGTGAAAATCCGTAATTTTTGAAAATTCGAATTTTTGAGAGATTCGCATATTCTCTTCGTCTACGCAAATCCCGCTTAGGAAAGAGTTAAAATCTACACGGGTTCTGATAGGAAATCATCTGTAGATTTCGAAATTCCAAACCGCGTCTTCACAGCGTTTATATTTTTCACTATATTTCGTTTGAAAATCCGTAATTTTTGAAAATTCCAATTTTTTACAGATTCGCATATTCTCTTACTGTAATCAAATTTTGCGTAGGAACGAACTAAAGTTTATATGGGATCTTATAGGAAATTATCTGGAGATTTCAAAATTCCAAACCGCATCTTCATAGCCTTTATATAAAGGCTATGAAGATG
>JAWQRJ010004616.1:0-10884 GCA_033557515.1 Diorygopyx duplodentatus
TTGTTTATTTTTCTCAAAACACCAAATATTTATTTATCATCAAAAATCGCAAAATATTTATTTAAGTACGAAAATATTTATTTAAATAAAGATCCGGGTCCTATCCATCAGATATTCTCATATATTCATGTTGAAGAAAATTGAAATAATTACTAATAAATTAATACACCTATAGTGCAATCCTTATTCAGTCATGATAAAACACAGAGTTGAATAATTTTATACTACCAAGTACCTATTGTTGGTTTGGAATGTTAAAATATTGAAGTAATAATAAAAATATGTTTTATAGTCGTACCTTTAATACATTTTATAAATACCCCCATTTCGGGTATTTACCCGGGCAAATCCCCCAAACTATCCTGGGTATTTACCCAGAGAAATAAATACCCAGGTATTTTGCATCACTATCTAAGGGGCTATAAATCTATCAGAATGTTTCAAAACACTTTGTAGACTTAAAAATCAATTAAAACGTTAACAAATTCCCAGATGTAAACTACTCTGGTTTGCCCTGCAGCAGCCATATTGGATATGATTGAGGTTAGAGTATTGATATGCCTAATTTATCTATTTCTATTTTAGGTTAAGGATACTCCGAAAATTATAATGAGTTTTTGAAAAGTTAGACCCATCTAAATCGGCATATTTTCTTATCGAACTTTTAACATTAACATAGCATATTTAAATATTTTTAGTCCCTTTTCGTGTTATAATACCGGTGACGCCATCGTGCGGTCGACGGCCAAACTATCGTGTTGCAGCAAACTGCAACAGTATTTATCGATTTTTTTCAAACTGTAACTTAGTTATTATCGATTTTCGACGTTATGACCCACCTAAGACGTTATGACCCCTATCATATCGATTCTTCTCGTCGAAACCTAAAGGTTCTGCGAATATCGACGAAATCGTTAGAGCCATTTCGAAAAAGACGTCGACAAATATATGAATTAGATTTGACAAAAACCAAATGGTAGCAATTACGAGATTTTCATTTTTTTAATGGAATCCCAGATAATTTTTGACTATTTTCTATTTCCGCGATTTTTACTTTCTCTCATATGAAGAGAAAGTATATTATTACATTTTTGGGTTCCTTATGGAATTTATGGTCTATTTTATTAAACATACGTTTGGCCAGAGTCGCACCGTTTAGGACTTATTGGACATTTTTTTATAAAAAATGACGTTAGCTTAATATAGCGGTGCAGAAATGCGAATCCTAACCCTTTTAGAGTCAATTTCAGCAAAAAAAATCCAATAAAAGTTGCAGTACCTACTTAGCCATATATAAAAAAATAGAAATGCCAAAAAGGAAAAAAAATTGAAAAAAATATCAGTGGGGTTGTAAACGGCAAAAATTAATAAAAAAAAATAGTATACAGGACGAGTCAAATTCATTCCCTTATTTCTGATAGTGAGGTAACAATGTACAATGTTTACATTTAACAGTTTCATAACCTCATTCACAGTTTGTTGACATGCGATTCATACTCCTCCGCTTTATCCTCCAGTAGTCTAAATAGTGGGAAAAATAGTCTGAATAGTGATCAAAAGGTCTTCCCCTTCATCTTATTGCTCGTTGATATGCAATCCATACTTCCTCTTCTTTCCCAGTAGTCTGAATAGCGAGATGGTGTAAGGGTGGTTCTAATTTGTGTATGTTACCCTCCTAGAGCAAAGTAGTTCATAATAGAAAAAATACAAGAGAAATATTAACTGTAAAATTAATCAGTTGAATTAGAATTAATTTAGAATTTACGTATTGGTTTCTATAATTTTTTTTATTTAAGTACTTTTATAAGTACTGATTCAAAATTTATTTATTTACATGATTGTCAACATAAATTGAGTTAATTTGAGTTAATTTATGGATTGGTGGATTGATGGTCCGGGCATAGGTTCACCCACGGGTCCATCTTTTCGAAGACCCCTTCCTTCTCGCTGATGGAAAAAGTCTGTATATTTGCGATCTACAAAGTTGGGTTGTGCACTTCCACCCCTAGCCGCGCCCAATTGCATTTAAATTTACTCTTCTTTCTTGACAGCAAAAAAACTTTTAAAAAAAGCAAAATGCAAAATACACTGAATAATTAAATAATGAAAAAAATTGTGACTCTCTTGGCCATGTTTCGCAGAGCAAAGTTTTTCATAAGAAGGTGATATATTGGAAATTGAACCATTGAGTTATCTTTCTACATTCAGCAGAATAGTATAGGAAAAGCTCATTCTTTTAGTGCAGAAAATTCATGATGCAACCCGGCCTAAAATTCAAAAACCTTCAGGAGTATTTTGAAATTGGTTCCCAACTCATCCGTATCAAATTGTCATCGGTCACACAATATTTTCCAAAATTCTTAATTGTTTTTCAGTGTTTCATGACTTCAAAAATTCATTCAGATTTGTAAACATTCCTGTTTTTTATTGCTTTATGTTCTTGTTCCATAATTCCAAGTTTCTACAAAAAGCATTTACTTTGTAACTCAAATCTAAGATAAGTGTATTTATTTCTTGAGGTTGAAGGTTTAAGACTCGTATTCATAAATCGTTCGCAAAGCTACACTTATGCTTGCGATCAAGTTGGCTATAGAATCTAGCATAGCCAGCTCGTTCTCAAGCACGAGTGTAGTCTTGAGAACGATTTGTGAACACGGGCCTAGGATATTTAATTTCTCGAATACATCCACCAAATAGGAGGCATCCATCATAATTTCATCACAAAGAAGAGAAAAGTGCTCAAACTCAGGAATGAGCGGAGAAAACAGCTGTATCCACCAAGAAGCAACAAAAAACGTAGTTGCTACTGCAACTCTTTTTAAAATACTTTGATTGCTTAATTATTTTCCGTGTGGTTATGAACCATTCCGTCTGGATGGATTTACTTCTTTTTCTGTTTTCTTTCTTCTTCCCGTTTTTGTTATTATGAAAACATATGTCTACACCCGACGACTCGTCCTATTCCACATCCTCATCGCTTCCTTCACCTTCTTCTTCCTTCTTCTTCTTCCTTCAAACTACCGAACCTTCTTTGTACAGAAGTGCTCTTGGTTCAACTCCTGAGATACGGCAGATGAAGCCGAAATTGCTGGATAAGCAGAATTATACCAATTGCTAAAGTGAATGCTAAATGTTGAAGATTGAACGTTGTTGAAACCAAATATCAATGGGAAGAGAAAAAAGCCTATATTTAAGTAAGCCACAGTCGCGTTCACTTCTTCAGTAGGAACTAACACTACTTCTTCCTTTGGTAACAATACCCTACATTTCCGTGGTGTCCAATTAAGACATTATATTACGCGAGAAAATAAGCTCGGTTTCCAAAGAATACCGTCCATATTAGGGTCATAGAGCGGTCAGAGAAATTTTTAATGGTGGGGCATCCAACACCTCGCGGTGGCTTCATTGTTAGGGGGGCATCACATCTTATATAAGTTGCTCAAGGTATATGTGGAGTCCCACTCTACAGTGCAGTGTTTGATTTGTGAGCGAAATTTACAGCAGCCAGGTAAGTTCGATTACGAACTGTTTGAAATACACTTGCGCAACCACCATAAACGGCGCGACGGTATCATAAATTGAGACGTTAGCGGAGTGAACAAACGGGCCATTAATTAAACATGACTTTCCATTCGCGTGCGCAAAGATCTCGTTGCACAATTCTTGCGCGCTTTGGTTCCTTCCGGCGTCGTTCGATGCAGTAATTGGCTTTCTTTTGGTTTACAGCGGAAAATGAAAGTCTTGGTGTGTATCCTGGCCGCGGTTGCGGTGGTTTCTTCAATGCCGGCCAAAGAAGGCGGTTCGTATACGAACGAAGCGATACGTCAGGCGCAAAACACGTTTCTGATACCGAAAGATGCGGAAATACAAAAGGTAAGGTTCTCTAAAACGGCGGTTGGTACGTTTACGGTAAGTAAAAGTCAATGTGAAAGGTCTTGGTGTCGTAGCCGACACGAGGCGGCTCTTTGATGACCACTTTCTAAAGAAGAAGTTGCCGTTAGACCATTATGGGTCGTGATATATCGAAAATCGTGATTGTAATTTAAACGGTTTTAATGAAAAGAGAAATTGTCGATGGGTTTGAAATGTCTGGTATACATTTTAATTGAAATAAGTTACTGCGGGATTTGGCATTTGAAATATGTTATTAACTGGTACACTATAATAGACACAGTTTGTTTATTTACGATGGAAAAAATAAATACTAAATTATATGGAAATACTCCATCAGCTACTGAAAGATACTGAAAAGTTGTTGGGGATCTTTTGAAATTAACCCGAAGAATGTGGCAGCCGATTGAGTTTCGTCTACATTCTCTCAGGAGGTCCTCCAGGTCTCTCTTTGCCTTCTTCTGATTAGCTGTTGTAGTCGGCTGAAAGCTTTGTTGTTGCATTTAAAACTCTAAGGATTTGATACAATAGCTGTTTTGTTAAAGATATGTTAAAATTTTAAACATTTTTGTCGATCCCAATAGCAGACAACTAATGAAGGACTTTGAAAAACCAATGACTCCTACTGAGGGAAATGCTTGGGTAGGATTCAAAAACGTTGTCAGTGGATTTCTAAGAAATAAAAAAAACATCCAAACTTCCACAATATATTGAATAGTTAAAAAAATTTAGGATGCAATATGAGTTTACTTTTTAAACAGTCATTTGGATGATTTTCTGCACAGTTTAGGGAGTGTTAGCGACGAAAAAGGCGAGGAAGGTGGAATGTCCATATGAAAGCAGATTCAATCATTCAATCATTCATCCGAAAAATGAATGATTTTTGGGTGATGTCTTCATTGGTCGGATCATCATCTTCTGTTCTTACCTTCACTGGTTTGAGGATACATTCAATCTTGCATATCTCAGCCAAAAAAAAAGGAAGAACGTACAGCCAATCGCAATCAAAAATGGATTTTAAAGCTAAGGATCAATACAATACTATACAATACCGTTTTCTAAAAAAAAATCGTTTCGTTACAAAAACTTGACCAAAATGGTCATTTGTCGACCATTTAACCTAAAATTACTCAAAAACCTAACGTGCTAGGCAATTTCTAATTTCTAGACATTCAGATTCGTTATCAGCGTAAAAAAACTATAAGATTCTCTTTTCTAGAAGTATATTTAAGTATACAATTCCTATTTCTTCTAGACGCTATTGAAGATCTTTAAACGGAACGCCCTGTATGTTATTGCATTTTTTATTTCAACAATTCTGCAGCATTGTTTTTTTTGAACATCAACAACTTTGGAAATCAACACTATTCGACAGGAAAAAAAATGGGTTTATTTTCCATAAAACTTAGTGATAAATATATTTATGTTTCAAAGCTCCAAAGCAGCATTTTTACCTTTCGCACATTTGGTGATTTACCTATGAATTATTGTTTCGGAACAACTTCACCGATAACTTCAGCGTGGACGGTCAACTTCACTTTGATACATTGCGAACACAGTTTCGTCCATACCAAAGTCGATTAATTTCACCTTCTTTAAAACGTTTCAGCTTCTTTAAACACAGGATCATTAGCTCTTTCGACTCTAAAGCGCAGTGGACCCATTCCGCCGGTGGTTGCACGTAACGCTCACAACCGCGGCAAACATATAACGTCGCTTGTTTCGGAATTTATTGGGTTATGTTTATGTGGCTTGTGGGGTTTGGTTCGATGGTCGTTCCACATTCACAATAATGTCTTAACAAGAAAGTTCTGCTATGTGTAGATACTACAAAAAACTATAAAGCTTCATAATTTTATAAGGAAATAATAGAGGTCTCCACACAGTCCACAAAATAATCAAATAAAATACAAAGTGAAGTCTTTGATAATAAGATAATAGATTTAGTCCTTGATAAATATTCTTAAAAAAGTTTTTAACCATTATTTTTGCTAAATCTAATATACCATTTAAAGCAATTCTTTGAATCGCTAAAACTTATTAGCGTTTCTCTACCATTGTGTAAAGCAAATCTCAATTTAGGATTCGTATGATCCATATAATATAATAAAAATATTTCAAAATTTTAATATTAATATAAAATTTTGAAATATAAATTATGTTTATTCGTTACATCGATTTCTTGCATAATCGATGCTTCTTTCTATCATCATTGCCAACTTAAGTTCTTTAAAAATAAATTCTAAAAAAATATTATATAACTTTTACTCATTTATTTAAATAATTTATTTTGTTTTATAGGTGCAAGAGGGAATCGAAATTGGAGCGTATGAAAATATTCCGGTGAACCAAAAGATCAATTTATTCGAAATTCTGGGCGACCAAGTGCCGCCGGAAGTTGTCACCAATTTGCAGCAACAAATCGACCAAGTCGGAAGACATTAAAAGAAAACAAATGTTCCCCCCATACTTTTAGTTTAATAGACCCTAAAATAATTCGTGATATGCACATTTTAAAGAATCTTTATCCCCGTTCTTTATTATTATCTATTATCATTACCCTTTAATTGTTACGCAACAGTTATTATAGTAAATTTCTAGTCTCCTTGAAGTAGATTTTTCCTTCGAATATTATGTTTACGTTTATTTCCTTTTCTCGTGTAAAAAGCAAAGTGCCACACCCTTGTTAATCATTTTTAAAAAAATGTTCACTCCCAAATTTATATATTTTTGTACATAAACAAATAAAATTTATTCTTATTGCTTTTATTTCTAACTGTTAATAATCACCCAAATTTGAATTTTCTGCCGGTGAAAGTTATGAATATTTTTTTATGAATTTAAAACTTTCTCCAAAAGATAACAGTTACTCATTTCGCAATTTCACACCTCAAAAGGAGGTTAGTTTTTATTTATTTTACGAGTTGTTGGTTAACGAATACCAGTAGACCATTTAAGATTGACGTAAACGACGTAAGAATGGTAGGAATAAACATTACCGAACTGCTAAATATCAAACTGTTGCTTTGTCGTTAAATGTAGTTACCTCCATTATCTGCACAAGACAACTCGCAGTATGTTAGGCTGCATATACGTAAGGTAAATACGTAATTTTATTCAATGTATGTATTTAGAATTTAAATTAAAAATTTGTTTGTTCTTCTGTATGTATATTGAATAATGTACAATAATTTTTTTTAATAATACAAGTTATCAAGGAAGGAAAAGAATGCACAGCAATAGCAGACAGGGCACTCTGGGATTCTTTATTTTGATTTCTTTATGTTGCCTGTGTACTATATGAACTCGTTGGGAGGTAATCCTAATATTATTTGTTTTGTGGTTATGTGTAAGTGTGTGGATAGTTTTTAAGAAGAAAAATGTGAAGGAAAGCCACAGCAAATTGTGGGGTGAGTGCGTTTTTATTTCATTACGAATTTATCTTGTAGAATTTTTGTCATTTCCTTGGGCATTTGTTTCATAAAGCATGGTTGCCTTTTATTAAACTTTATGAGCGAATTTTCAAGTAATTATAAAAACTGAAAGAAGTAAGCTGTCCGTTAATTGTTATAGAATAAGTTAATTACTAGTTATTAGTGTATAGTAAAGATAAATAATTCAATTCTTAAAGATTAATCATTCGGGAATTTTGAGGTTATGACCATGAAGTTAACGGTTAAGTATACTTTTAATTTATAATTACGTTGCTAATTGTTTTCATTAGATTAATAAATACAGGTCTAAAAATGTAGTTAATTGCTTTGTTAAAGGTCTTAAGTTGAACAATGGTTCGGCTTAATTAGAAATGTTATGTTGGCAATATCAATTTTAGAACTGTGCAAAGTAAATCGCCGCGAACTTTTTTATTGTAATTTGCATCCTGTTAACGTCTAAAATAGATCTTATTGGTTTGTAGGCGTATAAAGCAGTACACAAGGTCAGTGTTAATTTACGCCTGAGGTTCGTTTTCATGCAATTAGTCACTCCGTTTTGTAAACAAATGAACACGTTATGTACTTGATGATTTTGTGACTTCGTTCGCTATATTTGTTGTAATAAAGTGAAAACCTGACGTTCAATAGTAATCAAGTTTACTTGGATATTTGAATGACTGGCGTAAGATCGTGAATGGATTATTGTATCGTTAATGACACTTACAATTATTTGATGAATTTCGTTTAAAACTCTTCAATTGTACTCAATTTTTGTTTATTCAAGTTCTGCGTATGTGAACTAAAAATATATTATTCAAATCTTCATAGACTGGTTTGATGACTTTTTGAACTTCTGCAGTCAGAGGTGGCTTTTCGTGGTGGAAATTATTGAGCTCTTCTTTTGGCGCCTTGCGCCATTTGCAACAGCTGTCTAAACGGCTAAATGGCGTAAAATCTAGTGACCTCCTTAATGAGCTTATAGGTAAGTTTTCCAGCTCCTTTTCCACCAATTCCTTTATCATTTTTCTTAGCATTCCGGAGTCGCATTCCCATTCTCTTCTCGACATGTCCTGCACATTCTTTTTTCACTACTAAATGATTTTTTCCGTATGACTCGCTTTTCAAAATACCACTAAATGTTTTGCTATCGCCGTCACCGACAATAGCAATTTCTTGTATTAATTGTACAGTAATATTACAATTAATGAATTGGGTATAATTATAATTCTTTTCGGCGTAATTCTTTTCTCTATTAGAATTTCCAAATGTTTAGGTGAAACCGTACGTTACTACCGTCTGATGATACGATAATAAAGAAAATTAATTTTAGTATGACATACTCCAAATTTTCAAAAAAATTTAAAATTTGAAGGAATTAAGTTTTTTAATAATTTTACATATATATATTTTAGTTTTTATTGTGGTTGTTAAATTACATTTTTCGAGTTTTCCGATTTTTGTGTTTTTTTAATGTTTTTCAAGGTTTTGATACATTTTAATTCTGTATTTTCATAACAAGTGAAAAAAAACACTGTTTATGTGATCTTAGTAGTTAAGTACGAAAATGAAATAGATAGCTTATATTTACATGTTTATTGTAGCGCCCCTGAAGATGGCACATTGCGGGCAGAAAATATTAAATAAAGCTTAATCGCATAGTAAAACAAACCTGTTCTTAATTGTATTAACCTTAAACTATGTTGAAAAGAAGAAATAAAAAAAATCTTTCAGTAGTGTAACTTTGTTAGTTATCTTAGTTTTTATTAAGATTTAAACTTTTTATTTAAGGAACTTTCTGAAGCATTTTCTGAACCCATTGTATACCTGTATAGTATACAGTGTATACAATGCGTTCACAAAATGCTTGCCGTAGACCGTCCATTAGAAATATATGAACGGATAAAGCTAGAAGTCGAACTGATAAGAATTTGGATTTGAATATGGTAGAAAGGGAACTAAAAGATAAAAATATTTTCAATAAGCTGGCGGTTCCGCTTAGACCGGAAGTTGACAACAGCTTTGTTAATTTAAATGGAATGACCCAAATTTATTTTTTTTCTTAATCTACATTCAATTTTCAACAATTTTCGTAAGACGTTTGCCAGGCCTAAACTTAATCGTTTTCGAGATATTGAATTTTTCGCAAAAATTATGCAACCGCAGCAATATTTTAAAAAATCGAATTTTCATAATTAGACTTATGCGATAGTGTTCATACTTCATTAACCATTAGCTGAGACATTAAACTTTTCAAAAATACACCCGACGCACAGTGGTCGGAGAGACCATGTTTTACGCGAAAAATTAGAAAGGCTGCTCCGATTTGAATACAAATTTAGGATCATGGTATTTTTGTCATGCTCAATCCGAATATAACACAAAATTTAAACTTTGACACTCGCCAAAGTAACCTGTCACTTTCCCCAAAAACAAGAAGATGTTCCCAAAAATGACACCTATTAGGTTTTGAGACTCGCTGATCACGAATGGTATTTTTGTCATGCTCAATCCGAATATAACATAAAATTTAAACTTTGACAGTTGTCAAAGTAACTGTCACTTTCCCCAAAAACAAGAAGATGTTCCCAAAAATTACACCTATTAGGTTTTGAGACTCGCTGATCACGAATTTTATGTCAAATTTAAATGTTGGCAGTTAACAGCTGTCAAAGCAACTGTCAACTTTCTCAAATAATGATTACAGGTTCAAAAAATATTGCCATAAAGATTTTGAAATTTGTCGATCACGGAAATGGGGTAACTAAATGGGGTGTAATTTCACAATAAACATTTTAGAACTGTAAACTCAACTGGCAAATTCTTTAAAAATATGAATTTGTTGCCACAAATGCATCAGAAAGCTTTTGTGGCTCTCTGATCATGGAATTAATGAGTTTTGTTGCACCTTATTAAATTGCTGAAGAATAACAATAATAATTTAGTTATATTAATATAATAAGTAAGAAACCAATAAAAAATGACGAAACATATTTTTCACTCATCTGAGTCGTTTTCAACGAAAACTGATGATTTTTGACTTGGTTCCCGCAAAAGACTGATTCGGAATAGGCATCAGCTTTTCAAAGAGGAAGTCGTCTCATGCTGAATATTACTGGATCAGATGTTATAATTAGCATGTGAAATAGATCTTCGTTGCATTCTTCCCTACTCATTTTCCGAATGTTGTGCTCGCGATACCATCTGAAATCTTTGTTGCGAGCCTCCTGGGCTTCTTCAGAAAAATGCCCTATTGGCAAAGGTAGAGCTTCAATTATATCAACTCCATGAACTAAAAGCTTATGGAGGAATGCAGTCATGGGATAATTTTTATACAACCTCAACCATTCTTCAGCTGTGGTTTGTGTGTATGTCCGAAATGCGTCAAGGTTTATTTCATATCCACTGCTTATAGGCGTGTAACATTGAAAGACGCTTAATTAAAGTAACGTCCAAGCCGGTAGCTGATAGTTCGGGATTCTTGAAGAAGATGCGCGCAGTTTCTCTGTGTTAGAAGTTCCAGATTCTTGGATAACCACATCCACCTTCAAATGCATATTCT
>JAWQRJ010004617.1:0-10883 GCA_033557515.1 Diorygopyx duplodentatus
TGGCATTTTTGTTTCTTTTTTTTTCTAGGTATGGATATATTGGAATCACCACTATGGTCACTGCGGAGATTCACCTGGATTTAGAATCTCCCTTCAGATCTCCATGAGAGAAAAGTGACTAAACAGCTCTCAACGACGACGACAACTAAACAGCTCAATACAATTTGGGGTCGCAGCCTTATACTTATACCAATGAAATGATCTACTAGACGCATTGCGTCTCACATTTTGATGGGGAGATTTTGATATATCTTGGCGAATTAGGTTATTCTAAGGGTAATGATACCGTTTTTGGAAGTTGACCCGTTCATCTTTCTGCCTGTCTCTTCATTTGTCTGTCAATCTGTGGTTTACACTTTTCCTATTTCCAATCATTTTATGGAAAAAAGTTTCAAATTAAACTTTTATTGTATCAGTTCTATTTTCTTCTAGAAGTATTTTCGTATATTCTCCTAGGCGCTATGCAACTTCGGTTGTATAAACAGAACACCTTGTTTAATTAATTACTGAATTTATGGTCGATTTTATTCACCATACATTTGGCTAAAGTCGCACCATTTGGGAAGTGTCGAAATTTTTTTACGAAAACGTCTGAGCATTTCACACCAGATATTTGATCTTTAAATGTCCAATAACTCTTAAAGGTCCTATTTGTGGACCACATCGTATCGGGCAGACCAATGGCTAAAAATGATACCATTGGTCTTAGAATACTACAATTCGTCAAGATATATCAAAATCTCACCGTCGAAATTTTGGACCGAATGCATTACTTTCTCTTTATATGAGAGAAAGTAAAAATGTACCTAGAAATGAAGTAATTGGTAAAAGTAATTGGTAGGGCATAAAACTGAGATTGATTATGTAAATATTTATATTAAATTAAATAAAAGTTTCATAATAATGATGATAGATAACTCGTCTTTATTCGAATTGTTAAAAAAATTAAGGAAATTAACGTAACTACATAGTACTTTGAATTTGGTGGTGTTAGGTATTTGATTTTAATGAAACAATTATTAAATTTTTGTTTTAATAACTTATGTACAGATAATCTTTTCAACAGAACGTACCTTCTAACTGATGACAGTTTCATAAATCTTTAATATGGTACAGGGTGTTTGTTTTTGTTACATAATGGCGAACTTAATTATTTTGAATGGGACATCTTATTTTCTTTCCACCATTACAATACACCTTTCCACCAATACACCTTTAAATTCTCCTTAACTTTTATCTTTTATGTTTTTACATCTTATATTAAGAGTATGTTATGTCTAAACTCAAAAAAACTCAAAAAGTTATTGTTGGGAAAAAGTAAAAATACAGTAAAGATTTTAGGATTTTTTTTAACCCTAAACGAAAGTGTTTAAAATTCCGAAATTTTGCATAAACATTCCTTAACGTATATTCTTTAGTATAATAGATGCAGCTAATCCTAAAAGTTACAAAAGAATATTTTTTAGATTAAAAAGTTATTGTTGGAAAAAAGTAAAAACACAGCAAAAACTTTTGAGAACTTCAAATTTTCTTAAACCCTAAATGATCGAGTTTAAAATCCAGAAATTTTGCATAAACATTCCTTGATGTATACTCTTTAGTATAATAGATGCAACTAATCCCAAAAGTTACAAAAGAATATTTTTAAAATTAAAAAGGTATTGTTGGACAAAAGTAAAAATACAGCAAAGATTTTTGAGAACTTCAAATTTTTTTAAACCCTAAATGAAAGGGTTTAAAATCCCGAAATTTTGCATAAACATTCCTTGATGATTCTTTAGTATAATAGATGCAACTAATGCCAAAAGTTACAAAAGAATATTTTTAAAATTAAAAAGGTATTGTTGGACAAAAGTAAAAATACAGCAAAGATTTTAGAGAACTTCAAATTTTTTTTTCACTCTAAACGAAAAGGTTTAAAATCGCGAAATTTTTCATAAACATTCCTTGATGTATACTCTTTAGTATAATAAATGCAGCTAATCCTAAAAGTTACAAAATAATATTTTTGACATCAAAAAGTTATTGTTGAAAAAAAGTAAAAATATAGCAAAGATTTTAGAGAACTTCCAATTTTTTTAAACCCTATACGAAAAGGTTTAAAATCGAAATTTTGCACAAACACTTCTTGATGTATAATAGTCTTTAGTATAATAGATGCAACTAATCCTAAAAGTTGCAAAAGAATATTTTTGAGATCAAAAAGTTATTGTTGAAAAAAAATAAAAATACAGCAAAGATTTTAGAGAAGTTCAAATTTTTTTTAACCCTAAACTAAAGGGTTTAAAATTCCGAAATTTTGCATAAACATTGCTTGACGTATATTCTTTAGCATAATAGATGCAGCTAATCCTAAAAGTTACAAAAGAATATTTTTGAAATTAAAAAGGTATTGTGGAAAAAAGTAAAAATACAGAAAATATTTTAGAGATGTGCAAATTTTTTTTCACCTTAAACGAAAAGGTTTAAAATCGCGAAATTTTGCATAAACATTCCTCGATATATACTCTTTAGTATAATAAATGCAGCTAATCCGAAAAGTTACAAAAGAATATTTTTGAGATCAAAAAGTTATTGTTGGAAAAAAGTAAAAATACAGCAAAGATTTTAGAGAACTTCAAATTTTTTTTAACCCTAAACGAAAGGCTTTAAAATCACGAAATTTTGCATAAACATTCCTTGATGCACACTCTTTAGTATAATGGATGCAACTAATCCTAAAAGTTACAAAAGAATATGTTTGTAATTAAAAAGTTATTGTTGGAAAAAAGTAAAAATACAGCAAAGACTTTTGAGAACTTCCAATTTTTTTAAACCCTAAATGAAAGGGTTTAAAATCTCGAAATTTTGCATAAACATTCCTTGGTGCATACTCTTTAGCATAACAGAGATTGCTATCACTTTGCAAAGTGATACTTTGCAAAGTCATGACTATAAAATAATTCGCAAACATCAGTAAACAAGTGAATACAGAAACCAAACAGCTTATATCCATAACACATGGTGATTTTACACATTAGTAGAAACTTTTTGTACCAGGCCAAACCAATAACGTTGATAATGGTCGCTAACACGTGGTCGTACTCCCACGACTAATTCAATTCAACATTGAACTTTGATCACTTTCAAAATAAATTTGTATCACCATAGGCCCATTGATATTTGTGAATTATTTTGTTCTCTTGACTTTTCAAAGCTGCGCTAATAATGGAAGACAGTAAACCTGGAAATTCAGATTTTAGTAAAAATCGTTTTGGCGGAAACACTTTATAAAGTAGAAGAAACACTACAGACATCGCAATTTAAAAATAAAATACGGGCATACTGTAAAGTTGGCAAATAAGTATTTACAAAACAAATTGTACATAAAAAAACATTTTATGCACTGCATAAAAATACCATCTCACATACTTCTAGTTGGTATACAGTTCGTTGGTTCCTTCCAGGTCCAAAGCCTTCCTGATCCGAGCGACCCGCGACCGTCTTTTAGCCCGCAGTCTGCCATCAATCGTGCGGCCGCTTTAACATTCAGTGTCGAAATCATTACTTAGGTGTAAACTTGGAAGGCAATTACTGCTTCTAATAATTCATTATGGAACAGCAGAAGTCGAGGTCGGCGAGGGCGCCCAAAACTAATTAATACGAAATTTTGTTTTCTACAAACACGCCCACCATTGGCTATTAGGAGGAGCTGCCGCGAAACAGGTAAGAAATAAGCGCTGAACCGAAATTGGAAGGAATTCCTCTACTAATAATAATATATTCGGTTGTTGATGTCGATATTTGCTACTGTTTTCTCGTTTACGTCTATTTTACATAAGAGAGAATAATGCTAGCAACAACTATGCAGGTGCTCCTATTAATGAAACAGCTGTTAATAATTTGCCACTCACAATATTACGATTAAGAAAAAAATGTTGATGAACTTTGTGAGGAAATTCAGTTTCATCTTCAATCATTTCTAAGTTTTTCTTCTTGCATATTTGTAATTTATCGCATGTAAAGTCCGTCTCGTGTCGTTTATTTTATAGCTATCATGTCCTGCGGCATCAACGTATTTAAAAGAAAATGTGGTTATATATACAATAGCCTTTAAATTCCACAAGGAATGAAAATATGTCTTAATGTGCAGGGTGTTCGATTTAAAAAACTAAAGTTATATCAAGAGAAATTTCTGCTAATTTTCTTGCAGCTCTTTTCCCTCACTTCTACTCACACTTTAACGGTTTCTTCACTGGTGACGAAGGCAATTACAGTTCAGTAATGGAAATTATTTGGTTTATCATTATGAACCACGATAAAAGCTATTTTTCACTTGCCATACCGAATATAAAAGTCTCTACGCGGAGAGTAATGAAATGGCAGCCAACGTTCATTCTATTTTACCTCTCTGGCAATTAGCTCGTAAATAATGTGTTGTATTTAAGGTAGCGTAATGTTATATTGTCTCAAATAACAATACAATAACCCACACTAAATATAATAATAATATGCATTTCGAGGGCCGTAACATGCAGCCCTTTATACGTGAAATACCTTCTAAGACAGTTATTCTCCCATCTACTTCTGGCATGACTATTTTCTGGGAACGAATATATTCCATAACGGCGTCAGAGTCGATCGCACTCATTCGAATACGGATAGTTGTCTTGTCTCTTATGATGGCGTGGCCGTCTCCACCATTAACTAAGAATTGAGTAGTTATAATCCTATAGAAAGTTTCATTTCGAAGTGGAGAGTACGTAGGAACTTCACACGAGCTACATCTAACGTAAACCGACTTAGGTCTATTGCGATCGGTGGTCTCTTCAGTTTCGTAAACCACCCTCAGGCCGGAAATCAACAGAAACCCTGGCTGTTTAATTTGTTTTGCACTCCAGCGTAATATATGGAATATATCGCTGCCGGCCAACTCAACAATGTATAGCATCTGCTGATAAGGCAAAGCTGACAAAATATCCGATTTGTACACGTTATGATCTCTCAATGAAGCGTTCACACTCTGTTTTAATGCCCCAGAATTCATTAAAGCAATCGATGTATCGGTCCAATTATCACCGCCGTAGCGAAACGCGCGGAATCTAATCAGGGAGTCCATGACCAAGTTTCCGAAGTTACATTCCTGACTCTTACAGCTTTCGCTATCTAAAAAAACCCTACTTTCGCCAATCATGGTCGTGTTTAATTTTATGATAGCAGGCCGAAATTTCTCCACGAGATTCATCACAACCGGATCTTTTGGAATAGTCTCATCTAAGAATATTGGATTTCCGGTAAAATTTTTCAGATGGCCGTTCTCGTCGAACGTAACCAACAGTCTTCCTATATATTTAGCGTAACCATAAGCGCTGGCTATAGGTACGCGTTTTCCGCCTCTCTGCTTGACCACTCTTGGATACTTGTCCTGTGGCACTTCTATGTCTGGCTGCTTACCATTCCATTGCAATAAGAATTGGTGACCACCTACGACTAGATCGACATCATCCACAAATGTCGCTATCCTGTTATCTACTCTGTACGGTGCGTGTCCCAAAGCTATGATTATCTTGACCCCTTCGTTAACCAGCTGCCTGGACTGTCTCCTCACAGCTGCAACTTCATCTGTGATCTCTATACCATCAAAATCGGATACTTGCTTCACATCAGTTGTTAAATAACTCACAATTCCTATTTTTCTACCTTGCAGTGTTACGACGCACGTCTCCTTTAGTAAATTTTGTAGAATCACAGACTTCTTGTATACGATATTCGATGCTACGATAGGAAACGTCGCATTTATTAAGAAAGGAGTTAGTCCTGAAATGCCGTAGTCGAACTCGCGATTGCCTATACACTAGAAATGAAAGAAAATGATCTATATTAGACAAGTAGTGTGTCATTATGACAATGGTTTTGGATTTGCAAGCTATCGTCAGTGGTTTAGTTGTAGACGATTTACTCATCGCATAGAGTTCGCTGTGGTGTCTGTTACTTATTGTTCGACGGAAATGAATTAATATTAACGGAAATAAATTAAATATTAAACCAGTGTTTTAAACTTACCTAGTTAAAGAATTCAGGATGTTTTATAAATTTAGGAAAGACATGTGCTACGCGAGTATTGTTTAACAATGAAGGAACCTTGCTAAGATCGATCGATTTACGTAATCTTAAAATATTAATTGGTGAATAATTCTAATGCAAGAAAATTAGGTAAAGTTAATGTAAGCATTACTGCCCTGCATTATAAAGAAATGCAGGTCAAATAATATGCAGGTGTCTACCTATGCGTTGCAGGTGTCTAGAAGAAATGGGACACCCCGTATACAGAGCGAGGAAAATTTCTCGTACCATGCCGGCAAGTACGCCACACCTTGTTTCCCCAATTTTAGCGTATAGTGTCTACTAAGCCGCGCCTCTCTCTAGCTATTGGCTAACGCGAACGGCGCCTGCTTGACGTGTCGCTAAGCAGGCACCCATGTGGATTTGTCCCCAAACGACTTTTTTTGTGGGGGTACTTGAAACAGGCCGTTTATGGCCACGAGCGAGCAAAAAATCTGGATGCCCTGAGAGCTAAAATAATAGAAACAGCTAACCCAGTTGAGAATTCCTACAAGTTGCTTCGAAAACTAGAGGAGTTTGCAATGAATTTGCAAAGACATTCTATCGAAGACCACTACAAATGCTTTGTGTGCCCTGTCTGAGCCCTTGTGAATTTCATAGCAAAAGTTTAAAGTGGATAGAAGTACTTATGGACGCAAATGGAAATTAAGGTTGGTAAACTAGAAATCAAGATGAACGAACAGACTGCAACTGATCTCACGAGCTACTAAAAATTATTCTGGGAATTATACTATTCAAAGTTGAGCTTCATTAAGAAAAATATACAGACGAAGGAACTATCCGATTCTTCGGTCGGAAAATTTTTGGATTCTTCTCTGAATTCTTAATAAAATCTTAGTAAGTGCTATGGCACCTAAAATTACTAGTTGGGAAGCTATTGACGTTTTCCTGAAAATTCTCCTTTGCGAACCGATATTTTCAAAAATTTATTATCTAGTTATCGTGAAATATGTGATAGCGTTTTTTTAGTGTAATGTATGTAGTTATACTATCTTTTAATTTGGAATGAGCAATTTTTTAAACAGTGTTTTCTATTACTATTCATTTTTGAAATGTTCAATCGTGAAAATTGTGTTACTTTAACTTGGACACAATATATATTTTTTATGCTATACTACGCAAAAATGGCCGTTCTTTCAATTTACAATACCGTTCCCTATACCTAAAGTTGGTAGTTCAAGAGCTATCACTAATTTAATTACCAACTCAAATATTTATTAGATAGCCATGCATCAAAAACAAAATTAAAATCACAGAATCAAAAACACGTCCTTTCTCTTCAATATTAAGTGTAAAAAGTTTACCTAAAGGGTTAACTGCAAGAAGTGTTCGAAATGTTGCCCGTGCTGCCCAATGCACAAAAGAAATAGGGATTTTGATCAAACTAATAATACATATTGTTTATTTACGTTTCCATTGTTGTGAAATGCAGCTTCATACGAAAACACATTATTTTCAGCAAGTAGTGCCCTGTGGTGGGTTTTCCACAATTCACCTAACACCCTAAAGTCACTTTCTTCTTCACTAAGAGTACTTGCTTCACGAGTATTATGGCGCAAACTCCGGGTGGGTTTTAAATTATATATTGAATGAATTATAAAGTGCTCGATAATTAACAATCACAATAAATATCTATTTTCTTCTCTACGTTCCTCGGGCGCCAGATTTTAGTGAGAGTAAATTTCAAGGTATGTCTCCTCCGCTCCGGGGACGTTCCGGGAGGCTTCAATGGAGAAAACGGTACTCCAGGTGTCGGTAAACTCTGCAGTAACGCGTTAACCCAAGCGCACAAAGCCGTTCGGCATGCAGGTAAGGAAATATGCGGGCAGGATGACAAAATATCAACCCCGGCGCGCTTGCTCCTCAGAAAACTGGGCGGCGGTTTTTACGGCACGGGAATAGTTACAGGACGGGTACACTTGGCAGATCGAGAAAAGGACGGAGAATGTAAGGACGGAGACAGACTGCCCGGACGGATACACTTGACGGAGAATGCAAGGGACGGAGAATGTACAGAGAGCCTGAGAAAGGATAGATTCAATCTGCAAGGACAGGTACACTTGACAGATCGAGAAAATGACGGAAACAGACTGCTCGGGCGGGTACACTTGACAGCCTGAGAAAAGGACGGATTCAATCTCCCCGGGCAGATACACTTGACAGATCGAGAAAAGGACGGAGGGTGTAAGGACGGAGACAGACTGCCGGACGGGCCTGAAAAAAGGACAGATTCAATCTGCCCAGACAGGTACACTTGACACATTGAGGCAAGGACGGTGACAGACTGCCTGGTGGAGTACACTGCCTGTTGACAGCCTGAGAAAAGGAGAGATTCAATCTGTCCGGGCGGATAATCTTGACATATCGAGAAAAGGACGGAGTTAAAGGTAGGAAACAAGGGACGAAAATAAAGGACAGGAACGTTATACTAATCGGTCGGAGAGCACCAGCGTTCTCACCTGTCCGTTGCTTCTGGGTCGGGGTTGGCTTCGCTCTTCGGGCTGGTTCGCACCGCAACTGAGCTCTCTGGCCCCGGTAAGCGCCTTATATAACCTTAGTCGGCGCGCTGGAGAAGTGGAAAACCACTCCAGCGTGCGGAGTGGGGTCGGCTGCGCGCACACATTCTCGCTTCGCCCGTCTGGCAGCGGTAGGTACAAAGGTCGCGCGTCTCGGCACTGGTTTTCGCTCGGCGGTAATTCAAAATTTAACTCCTGCGATCGTCGGAAAAATCACTGCGTTACAGTATGCTTTGGGTAATCCATTTGGACTTGTAATGATGCGTTTTTCGTTACGTCGCAAAAGTGGTACTTTTTGAGTGCCGTTGACCGCAAGACAAATGACCAAACCTGAACCACGCCTGAACCTACTACAACGGCCGGACGAAGCGAGAGTTGACTGCGCAACGACGTTCCTCTCTACAAGATGAATACGATAGGAGAATATTTATTCACCGCGTTACTCATAGCAAGGGTTACCGTTTATTTGAATAAAAGCGTGGCGACGGTTCGACGGGCAGTTATGATCCAGAAGAGTTCCACCAGTACCACCGATAAAATCAATAACAGCTACAGTAGTGAAGTGAAGAAAGTCGTGTCAAGTAGTGTCCAGTAGCACGGAAAACCAGCCGCAGAGTAAGCATACCACCCGATATTTTGTGCGTCCTTCTCTAGTCTGTATTGAGATACTGCCGTATAGCCTAGCTCCGTCTTTTTCTAGTTTGCATTGAGATACTGCCGTGCACCGTAGCTCCGTCCTTCTCTAGGCTATATTGAGATACTGCCGTACCGTCTAGCTCCGTCCTTTTCTACTTTGCCTTGAGATACTGCAGTGCAATCTAGCTCTGTACTTTTCTAGCCTGCACTGAGATACTGTCGTGCATCCTAGCTCCGTCCTTTTCTAGCATGTATTGAGATATTTCCGTACAGTACAGCTACGTTCCTTTGTTTATTTCCGTCTGTTCGTTTGTAGCTGGTATCCTTACCTGTAAATTCTCGAACTGTCCTTTTACCATTGGATTCGTCATTCTTATTGCACAAACCGTAACCATTTGATTAATTAAATTGCTTTGCTAACATAGCTATTCTCCTGCTTGGTATTGCTTCCGTCCGGTTTGGTTTTACCGCTTGTAAATTTTCCTTGCCCGCCTCCTTGACCGCTGTGCTTGCTTAATACTTTGCGAACTGCTGACACCGACAATAAAAAGAGATCTGCAAGATTTACCGATCCCTGGAGTTCCGTACCTCCACTGCAGCCGCCTAGAACGTCCCGCAGTTGATAGGACGGACCGCGAGAGAAAACTCTATAAAATCTGGCGCCCGAGATCGAGGAACCACATTGTTTATTTTGCTATCGTAAATAATTTTGGATTCAATAAACAATTTTAAAACCAATCCGGAGTTTTCGTCACAGCCTCTTCTTAAAAACCGCTAAATAGGGATTTTAAATTATTCTTTTCTTGAATAACGTCTTTCTGCGTAGGTTTCCTTGTAAAGTGGGCTTTCCAAAAGGCAACTTCTACTACACTCTCCCAAAATTATAATTCTACCCACTATCTCTTCGCGTGTAAAGTTAGCAAATTAGAAAATAATGATAAAGAACTAAATAAATAATAAACAACTCTGCTGCGTTACTGTGTGACATGTTTTTTTGCACTCCATTGCTATCAATCATTGCTCTTGAACTAGCTTTAGGTACATTGGAAGAACAACAAATTTTGCGTAGGATGGCGTAAAACGACATAGGAGAGTGCAATTTAAAACAATCGAGATTTTTACATTTAAACATTTCAAAAAACGGATATTAATACAAATCAAACTGGAAGATAGTATATTTACATACTGACAATTCCACATTTCACGATAATTAGATAATACATTTTTGAAAATATGGGTTTACAAGGGAGAATTTTAAGGAAATCACCAACAAGTAATTTTAGGTGTTATATGATTTAATAAGATTTGATTCAGAATTCAGGGAGGAATCTGAAAAGGTAATAATATCCCTACACCCTAATATATAGGGTGTAGGGTAATGTGTAGGGTAATAATATACAGGGTCGCTTTTATATATGGAAACGGCAGCAAACAGTTACCTTTTTTTGAATAGAACACCCGGTATATTACTCGATATTTCAATTCCTCTAGAAATTTTATTCATAATTTGTATAAAATACCATATACCTAAATTTTACCGTTTTCGAGATATCGAATTTTAAACAATATTTTTTAATAAATTTATAAAACATTTAGGTTCATTTAATTACCGTTACCCTAAAAATAAAT
>JAWQRJ010004618.1:0-10882 GCA_033557515.1 Diorygopyx duplodentatus
ATATATATATATATATATATATTCTGATGCAATATTCTGATCTAAGGAAGAAAAATAATTGGCTCTCCCTAACTTATCTAATATCTCATTAATATCAGGTAACGGATACTTGTCTTTAATGGTTTCCTAATTTAAACGTCTATAACTAAACGGTATTTTTGTTTTCTACTAGCATCTAATTTTTTAGGTACCAATGCTACAGGTGAGCTCCAGGGTGATGCACTTTCTAGTATTATCCCTTATTCTCACATGTCTTCGATTTGTATTTAAATTTCTAACTTATTTTTGTACAACTATTTATAGGGTTTCTGATAAAATGTCTGAACTAAATGTTAAAGGTATTTTCTCGTTATGTTATATCTGGGTATTGATAAACTAAATTTTTTATCATATCTCTCTCTAAAGTTTTCAAGTAATCTAGTCGTAGTTGTGTTTTAGTTGTCTCATACTGAATTTTTCTTATTTCTTGTAAATTCAACATCTATCGGTTTTACTTCTAAAGGTTCTAATATCGTTTTTATGGGGTATTCATTGAAATTAGCCACTTCTACTATACTTTCATACGTTGTTGACTGTTATTATACTGCAGTTGACTGTTATTTAATGCTAAGTCAGCAGTGTGTATCATATGCCCATATTTGATATTATGACTAATTGTGAGGACACGTAATTATGTATAACATATACCTACGTAACTCGCGTTTGCCGCTTTATATTAACATTTACTTGTAAAATATGCATATAAAGACTGGCAATGATAGAAAATGTTTATTCCATTGTGTATTTATGCAAAAACCTTCGTTAAAGATGTAAATTTATGGAACGGATGCAAATTCGTATTTCGTCTGCAAATTTAATGACTTTTCAGTGATACAAATGTGCTTATCGCTGAAAAATGTAGATGTAATTTTACTAACCCAAAGTAACTTTTACTGTTAATAAAAGCTCAAAATAGTATTAAATTGCTCCGTTGAAAAAATGTAAACACCTCTTTCCAAAAATCGTTTAATAAGGATTAATTATTTGAGAGTAACGAATGATAATCGTACAAAATTAATTAATTAATAACTGAATATGGCTTATATGTTCATGTCTGTACTTATATGTTCATGTCTGATAAGCTTATATCTTCATTGTCTCGGAGTGTACGCAAGCCGTAAATATGAGCAAATTCAGTTCGTCTTAAAATCGATATTCCAAGTTTAAAATAGTTTTCGTTCCAATGCAGTCAACCTCGGTCTTTCCATTTCCCGCATAGGATGGTAAGCATTGGAAAGAAAGTAGAGCAATTTACAAATGTCAGAAACACCGTGGGACAATTTACTGGCTTTCTCTTTACGTGCGTTCAAATTGGCAAGAAAATGTTCTCTTTATAACGGAAACATATACAACAATGGAAACAAATATTTATGAAGTAAATTTTGCATATTTATACTACAATTTTTGACAATTTACAAGTAATAGTATAATTAGCATATTATTATTTTTATCTTAGCACACGATTAACAAGACCTGACAGCTTTGTTAACAAATTTTTGCATTCTCTTTAGCGGATGCATTACTGCTCTTCTCCAAGTTTAATTCGACATTCTTCCCGGTTAGAAGGTACTTTAATTTGCACTCGAAACATTTCTCAATTCACTGAATCTTTTAATTAAATGCCGCTTCTTACGGCGATTCGAATTCTCCACGTTAAATTAGCTACTAAAACATTCTACAAATGCTATTTCTTTCTGCGTTGCTGTATTTAACGTCCTCTTTTTTTCTTTTAGAACTCTCTACCTACAAATTGCTCGCACAAATATGTGTTGTGTAGTAATATCCTTTGTGAGAGATTCCATTGCGTTGTTCTTGAAAATAAATAAATATAAATGGGAACGTCTGTTGAGTGTATTCCATTTGATTTAGCAAAAATATTTAGTAAAAATATAAATCTCATTTATTCGCAGCAAAGAAGCATTTAACCACTATTTTAAAAGCGGATTCCAGCACTGTTTTAAGGATAAACTGATTTAGAAATATTACCATCGGCAGTTGATGGTAATTTTAAACTATCTCAAGGGTTGTGCAAAGTTCTCCGAAGCTGAGCTTGATAAAACCAGTCGTTTGAAACTTTGCCGCTCTTAAGGTACTTAGTAAATGCAGAAAACTACGTACGGTAACTGTATACGCTCTGCAGACTTTGATATCGCGAAGGATTAGCAGCGGCACCTTCATGACGTTGAATTTAAATTTAAAGCAAACTCAAACTACTTAGTTACATATGCAATCGTTAAACTGTATGTGTTTGACTAACACAATTAGAGCCATTTAGTGCGCCTTGTGAAGTATAATTAGCTTACAATTAGTTTAAAACAGCAAAAAGCACCCAATTAAGACTAATATTAGTTTTATGGAAAAAAGAATATGTATAAAGATTACATTATATCGTGTATGAATCAAAAAAATATATATGGCTTGTTCAATTGAAATCCATCTTTGGTCATACTTTTTCTTATGAAGAACTATGACCAAAGATGGGTTTCGTGTTTCAGTTTTTATTCAAACAAAGGTTTCCTGTTAATGGTAAATTATGGTAATGGTAAATTAAATCTTTCCTTCTACGTTCTGTATATTTTTTGAGTGGAAATCTTCTCCGAGGATGAATTTACTAGCGACATTTTTTAGAGAATTTAATTCCTGCACCCCCGTTGTCACACGGAACTATTGTTTCCACCAATTTTTTTCCAAGTGTATAAACTTACCCCACAAAACTCGCGCTCGCCGCACGAATTATTTGTTAATGCCATAACTTCAGACACTTTGGGGCGACCTCGTGCATAATTCACACAACTTCAGGGGAGAGAATTTACGGCCGCACCGGTTATAAAAAGGTAAATCTCGTCGCATCCATCTTTCTGAAGAAAAATCCATAAAATTCCGGACGAGTCTATTCAATAAACGTCCGTTACATCGGCAGGTAGATAAGGATGTTAAATGCGCCGAAAGATTCTACACGGAGCTTTGCGTGTTCCGGGAGACGAAGTTTTCAATGTTATCGTTTAATCTGGCCGCGAGGGTTAACCGCACGCCTCGAGTGGTTAAAAAGAATACGGAATAGACCTCTGATTGATCGACTGAGGTCGACATAGTGAGGTACTAAAATAGGTCTGGTCGGAAGTTATTTCGGAATTTCGAATTATTAGGAGATTAGATTCGCAGTGATATGTAACAACGTATTGCAACAACAATTCCGTTCATTTGCTTGCGTTATGTGTATCGAGTGAAATACGTGTTAAATTGATTGAAAGTTTCCTGTACGAAATGAAAACGTATATTCAATACTAAAGCTTCCAAGTACATCTCTACTTTGGAAAGAACCAATTTATTGGGCAAATACCCCGGACGATTCGATAAATATTGGACAATATTGCCTCTAGTTTTCAGACTTTGATGAAAGGAAGCCGAAATCACCGGCAATCCAAAAAGTTTAGACAATCACAAAATAGACAAAACTTTCTGATACCCCTGGCTATAATTTCAACATTCTAATTCCAACCTGGCCACTTGTTTAACTTATTCGTAATAAAATACGAATACTTGAAACAAAATTTTCGTACATTAAATGCACTAAGTTTTACTCTAGGAACTAATTTACGATGCGCCTTAGTTTAAATATTAACCCAAAACTATTTCGGCAAGAATCTGCGGGCTAACAAGATTAAACTTCTCATCGCCCACTGCAATCATATTACAGCCGCGAGATAATAATAAACTTGTGCGAAGGCAGGTTTGTATCGTGCAGGCAGGCCTTAATGCCTTTGTAATTACATTAATTCTCAGTTTGCAAACAATGCCTGCGTACACCTGCAGCGATCAAAGTTGCATTAAACTGACAGCTTCCAAAGGTGTGTTCTTAGATTATACATTGAAAACAAATTGCTGAAGATTTCAAGATAATACAATGAGATAGCAAACTTGAAAAACTGAGAAGAAAACATCCCTCATTAGCGAAACAGGATTCGTTTGGTAAATTAACCAAACTTTATTATGTTTTGACGACTTTTACTGCTTTGAACGTAAAAAGATGACCAGGAGTGCATCTCTGGGAAAGATGAAGTGAAGTTCTTGGCAAAGAGCGAAACCTAGGCGTACAAAAGTATTTCTGGTTCGACTAATAAAGTACACGAGACCAAAAGGACTATGAGGTAAATCTCCCTGACCCGAAAGAGTTCAAAGTTGCGCCGATATTAATACCGGCCGCCAGTTTTCGGGTCACAGGGTAGATTTACATTTCAGCCTTTCACGTTGCTAACAGCAAGGAAACTATCTGCAACGCAACAGGGGGTCGCAGAAAGCGTTGTTGTGTACGTTTTGCGGAATATATTTCCGTGTAGCTGCCGATTGAGTTGTGTATGGGTGAGCTTCCAACAAAGAATAAAATAAATATGTTTTAAACACCCTTTTTGTAAACGTTGCTACCGACTTTGATCGAAGCAGTAATTATCGGCCAAAGTAATTTGATTCCGTTAATGCGATTAAGAAACGGCGAATACGCCGGTGTTTCATAAAAAATCGTTTTCCGGCGAGGCTACTTTTGTCGAAGGAATCGATTTCCTGTTCGCTCTCGTGCCGGATATAATTTGCATAAATTTCCACGAGCAAGCTCCTAAACGGCGCGGCGCGGCGCCAGGGTTCGATATTTAACCATTGATTTTTTTGGGCATACCATAGTTTTTATAGCAAGACGCTTTCTTGCGATAAAAAAATAATATTTAATTCCTTTAATTAGAGTCAGTTATTTCGTTTTTGTATTGATATATAGTGTGGTATGCGAGATGAGGAACTGTAAGCCGCTTATAGTAAGTACCCTTTCGGGACGGATTAGATCGAAGTAGCAGGGAGTACGCGATTTCACTCAGGGTCCACTTCAGCGTGGATTAAATGGCACAATGTGCCTACTTCTGAGGTGTCAATAAGATTTTCTCTCGTTCACTGTGTTTTAGCTCTTTTTACTCCAAACACTAAGGTAGAACAAATGGACCATTCTAAAAACGTAAAATATAACCATTTGTTTAGGTAAAAGATATCTGACATTTCCCATTATAATACATTTCATTTCCCATCATATATTTGAAAATTGAATTAATATAAACCTACCTTTTTTTAAAATCCAATAATTTCAATTTATGAAATCAGGTCAATATAAAATACAACGTATGAAGTGGTTGCAGTATCGTTGTGAAAAGTGATAAACAGTTTTTGGGTATGGGAAATTCAAACCATCTGAATTTTGCCATAGCCCACAAATAACGGGCGGCACACTGCATACGCCATTAATAATATTTTTAAATAAAAAAATTTATTACTCTAACTTTTTTAATCAAAGAAGGTGTATTTTATAAGTTTTAACAAAATCAAATTCTCGATGAGAATAAACAATATTTATCTGTTATTTTTAGATACCTAAAATGTCAAAAGCTGCGATATCTAAATTCGTAAGTAATTGGAAATTTTCTTACAAAATTCAAAGAATCCAGACAAAAAAACGTTTTTTTTTACCCAGAAAAATTAACTAAAAATTAACACTTTTATTGCTTTGTTTTTATTTTATGTAAGTTTGAAAGAGCAGAGGTTTTGTTGGAACCAACTGAACTTCGTCCCAAATTATGCTCTATACCAGTGGTTCCCAACATTTTCTGAACTGCGGAACACTATTGTGAATAAGAAGATTTGGCGGAACACCCTTAATTAATATGAAATAAGTTTTTTGACACTTCGTTATTAATATTGAATAGCAATAATTTCAAAACAACATTGACTTTTTATGCCATTTTCAGGATTGAAGATAGTTGAACTCAGTAATTATTATTTTTCTTTATTTTGTATTTAAAAAAATCATTACGGTTACAATAAAATACAATAAATTTAATGGGAAACTTGTGCCTGATGTATACATGTTGTATACATATCTCCTCTCTGTTGGGACGTATGCAAGAGAAAGCTACTCTCATTTCTTCTTCCAAATTTGTTAATCTCTCCCTTTTTACTTTCTCTCTTAAAGAAAAAGTAATGCATTCGGTCCAACATTTCGATGATGAGATTTTGACATATCTGGACAACTTATAAGCTATTCTAAGACTAATGGGACCATTTTTGGCCATTGGTCTGTCGGCCTGTCCGACTGTCCGTCTGTCCATCTGTCTGTCCGTCCGTTAGATATAGTTTGTGGTCCACATTTCTACCATTTCTAATAATTTTAGGTAAAAAAGTTTCAAATAAAAGTTACATGGTTTCAGTCCTTCTCTCTTCTCTACGTATTTTCATATATACAGGTGTCCCATTTCTTCAAGACGCTATGCAACTTCAGATTTTTAATTGGAACAATTGGAATTTGTGGTCTATTTTATTAACATACATATGGTCGCACCGTTTAGAAGTTATTCCTAAAATAGATCGGGGGGTTAGGAGAGAAAAAGGAGGAGCCAAACGGCTATAGTAAGGACGAGAAAGGTAACACATTGAATGATAGCAGAAGTATTGTTGACAGATGGAAAGAATACTTTAAGGAAATCCTAGAGGGACAGGACGAAACGAGGAAAAATAGGAGAAGAACGGATGAGTCGAGAGGACAAAGCCGAAGAAGAGGAGGACATACAATTGTAAGAGGTGCAGGAGGCCATAAAAGCACATAAGAATGGAAAACCGGCGGGTGTGGACCAGGTGAAAGCTGAAATGCTGAAAAAGATGGGGAAGAACGACAAATGACGCTACACAACCTAATCCAGAAAATATGGAAATGGAAGCAGATAACCCAAGATTAGGTCACATCAATAATAGTGCCGATACATAAAAAAGGCGACAGAAAACAGTGCGGATACTATCGAGGTATTTCTATAACGAGTGCGACGGGAAAAGTTTATGAATGGATTCTCGAAAAAAAGATAAGAAGGCAACTGGAAGGCAAGCTGCACGAGACACAGAGTGGATTTAGGCAGACATATAGAGTGCAAGATCACATCTTCACGCTACGACATTTACGCTACGAAGCACAGAAAAAGCAGTGCAAAAAAAATCTAAACATATGGATACAAGAACTGAAAGTAAAACGAATGAATGTGAACATTAATAAAACGAAGGTTTTGGTAGTTGGGAGAAAGGAGAGAAAAGTAAACATAACAATCGATATCATACCGCTGGAGCAAGTGCAGGAGTTTAAGTACTTGAGAACAGTTCTTCAAAGGACAGCTAAAATTGAGAATGAAGTAAACAACAGAGTCGGGGCAGCTGCTGGGCTGTATCAGCAGTTGATAGATGGGTTCATAAACAAGAAGCAAGTATCGGCGAGGACAAAGATAGTGCAAAGTAAAATACAAGCAGCCGAGATGGAGTTGCTGTGACGTATACCCGGCTACACAAGGCTAAATAAGAGGAAAAATGAAAGTGGCAACAACCAGTGTACAGGTCTACATGGAGAGGGCTAAACTGAGATGGTGGAGGCACCTAGTAAGAATGTCATCCAACAGACAAGTCAAAGAGATATGGGAGGCAAAAACTCATGGAGGAAGAACAAGGGAAGACCTTATAAGGAATGAAACAGGGTGTTAGGAGAGATTTTGGAAAGGAAGTGCATCCCATGGGGAGTGGCAGTGAAATGTGCAAGAGACAGAGCAGGATGGAGAAGAACTATAAGGGAACATGTATAATACTGGGAAGCAAGAACACACAACGCTGAAAGGCATTACGAGTTTGATTGTGAAGATCCAAAATTTAAATCTCCGAAAAAATATATTCATCGCGAACTCGGAAAAATGTCAACTTCGCCTGTGAAACCAACTTTTCCAATTACACCTGAAAACTTTTCAACATTGTCAGTTAGTCTTTTTGGTCTTTGCGGCATCCCGAAAAACAACATAAGCTACTACCCGGGCGTTTTCGCTGTGAGCAAGCTCGCTTTGTCGACGTAATTGATTAACTCATATTATTGCTTACTCAATTTAGCTGAAATATTAATTTACTGCGGTAACCCTTAGCTACGACGAACAGCACATCATGTACCTGCGACGTTTCGTATACGGACGGAATATGGTTCTAATTCATTCCATAGAATTGGGGAGAATATAACAATATCGCCCTTACAGCCCAGTGCTTATTACAATTTTTGCGTGTGCAGGTATGTCAATTAATGTTAATTAAACGTTTCGCGTTTGAACGTTTAAAGCATTTAGGTACTGAAAACACGTCATAAAGTACGATCAATTATTTTTTTGGACTAAACAGGATTGTAATCTAATCTTTTTATTGTTTCTTTTTGAATATTTCCCGAAATTAATTGCGGCGTTTTAATGCAATTTGACGGTGCAGTAGGGAAAAGTTCATTACTAAATCAGGGAGTGGTCGGTCGTCGGGCGCAGGAGAACGTACACCCGCTGGTATATTACGCGATTTGTGCGCTCTCGAGTCGGAGTTGACCCGTGATTCTCGCGGTACGGTCACTTGCATAATATATTGGGCCAATTCGGCTCTGATTGCCAGCGAGAAAAAGTTTTACTTGCGCGCCGCACTTTGTTAAATGCACGGAAATATGCCGTGCATTTCGATATTCAAGTGAGACTTTGATGAGTTTGTAATCAAAATAAAAACCAATCCTCGCTCCTCTCTTTTTAATTCTAATTACTGTTGTTTATTTCCTTCCTTTGTAAGACCTCCAATGTGTCATTGTATCAGATTTTTTGCAGAGTTTGTTTGCCTTTTCCCTCTATTTTTACGATCTCTCGTAAACAGAAAGTAATGCACAAAAACCGAATGCATTACTTTCTCTTTAGAGCGAAAGTAAAAATATGATTATGTATACCTACCAAAATGAGCAACACATGTAAATAAAATTTGAAACCCAAGAACATCTTGTAACAAACTGTCATATCCTTAATTTGCGAATTAAACCGTTCGCGAAATGGCGGTGGGAGAGGAGAGTGCATTTCAATTCCGTTTCCCACTGGGAATTTCTTTCCACGGCGCTGCCTATCTAGTGTTCAGCCTGGTGTTCAGCTCACAAAAAAAAACTTTGTCTTCTTATACGTTTCGTCCTTTCGCAGATCGCAACGCAGCGATGACGACGTCGACGGCGTCGCCAAGAACGACCGCATCGGCAGCTCGAACGTCCGGCACAAGATCGTAGTGATGGGCGCCGCCAAGGTGGGCAAGTCGTCGGTCATCGGCCAGTTCCTCTACGGCGCGTTCTCGCCGAAGTACAAGCGCACGGTCGAGGAGATGCATCACGGCGACTTCAACGTGGCCGGCGTCAACTTGACGTTGGACATCTTGGACACTTCCGGCGCCTACGAGTTCCCGGCGATGCGGGCGTTGAGCATCTCTTCGGCGGACGCGTTCATCCTCGTTTACGACGTCACGAACAGCGATACGTTCGAGGAGGCGAGAGCGTTGAGGGACCAGATACACGAGACGAAGGGCGGGACGAACGTGCCGATTGTGGTCGTGGGGAACAAGATCGATTTGGCCGGGAATAGACAGGTAATGGGAAAAGACAAGTGGGTAGAGTTTAATTTATGTTCCAATTGCAGAAGAGACAAATTAGTGGTTATGATAAGGCCTCCTTACGACATTGGATAATGTGAAAGTAATGATAACAAAATTATTTTCTCTATAACAAAATTTAAATAGAATAGACGAATTATATAGAGTGAGCAAGGACAATGTATTAAAAATATACATTAGGATGGTCCTTATTTGGGATAGTTTGGAATTTTAAAGATTTTATTCAAGACTTCATTTAATTCCCGTTTAATTAAGATAGATTTTAGACTTTTTTTCAACAAATCTGATGTTCACTAAAGAAATTTACAATTAGATTTTTTTTAAATCGAATGAATTTTGACCTTTTAACGCAATAATTAACGGTGCACCACCCCAACAACTGCGGCATATAATCCTTTAAAGGTTACATTTACTGCGATTCTAATTACGTAAAATTACGGTAGGTAAGATATTTTTAGATTTGTTAATTATGAATCCAAAATCAAAACTGAATATTTACAATATAACGGATTCCATATGACGGACCAAAAATGAAACAGTCTAGTGTGAAATACGCACACGACTTTCTTTTACAAAATACTTATCTTGTAAAAACGTAGAGGGGCCGATGTGGCGCAACTTATATTTGACACATTTCCCCTAAAATAAATCACAAAACGGTTGCGACACACTGTTGGGCTTTTCGTCGCAATTAAAATTCCACTCTGGGCAATCATTTTCCCCCACTTACTATAATGTCAATTCAAAAAGTGTTAAATACCAAATATGTACTGAATAAAGTGGTCCTTCATTCCATAAGGAATTGTAAAATGCAATAATGTACAGGGCCTTTTATTTAATACACTGACTTACAAGGGGAGTGTCACAAGTGTCACACACTGATTTCGATGCAATTTGGTACAGCGATAGAATGGATAAAAATAAGGTTTACGTATATTTTTATACTTGCCCTAAAAGCCCCTGGGGCGAGTAATAAGGGTTGCAAATTGAGGGAATTTTGTTTTATTCCCTTGGATTTTCAAAACGAAAACTGTTATCGAAATGTGGTAATGCAAACTTATATTCATTTTTGAAGAGCTTTCGTTTGATATATCTCACATATACTAGCAGGTTAAAAGGAGTAAAGTACCTCCTAGTTTTTTGGAATAATTTAAAAACTACCGCATCGATTTTGGCGCCGGTAAGTATACATATAATACGTTTAAAAATATTAGCTACGTGTTTTTTCCTATTCTCCGCACACCACCCCCGGCGAAGTTACGGGGGATATTATGTACCGTCTTTCCGTAAGAATAACGTGATAAAACTGTTAGGTATTGAGAAAATAGTTTGAAGAAAAACCGTAAAT
>JAWQRJ010004619.1:0-10881 GCA_033557515.1 Diorygopyx duplodentatus
GCATAATGTGCAAGTTCCAACACAATATGATTCCTCCCATTTGAAATATTGCAAAAATTAGAAATCGGTCAATTTCAGATTTTTCGAAGTTTCTCAAAAACGATCGCAGTTGGCCATGATTTCTCGGCGGATTTAAATTCAGCAGAAAATTTTCTACAACTTTCCCCATTTAACCTACCCTGTAAGTGTTATAGTTTCCGATATGCCAATGGTGAGGATTGAATTTGGGACACACTGTCTATATATATATATATATATATATATATATATATATATACACATATATATAATGATTAATTACAGACATATATTAATGGTCTTTAAAGAAATTGTACTTCAAAAGGGAAAAAAGCGACCTATGCGAAGGAAAAATGGTACCCTCTATCTTAGCAAGGGAAAATGAGTTGGCGATCCATTTTCCAAATTAAATTAATATGACACTAACATGTGTTACACTACATCTACTATGCAAAACAGCGTCACACTTATAATCTGTTCCCGAAGTTGGCAACCATCCACTGCTGGGTTGCAGCGTCCCTAAGGTTAAATTGACTAGAAACAAATTTCAACTGCACGATAATGTGAATTAAACGGATAAATCAAGCGAAGGAGAAAGATGGAGAACGCAAACAAGTGCAAACTATGTACAAAAATAAGTTTGGCAGCCCCATAAGATTATGGCGCACATTATTTTGTATTGCTCTAGCAACAGAGCAACCATTTAGAGCTTGAAGAAGCGTAGTTATCATTTTATTTCCACCATATATAAATAGATAAATAAATTACCGGGGGAGGGCGTTTATAGTTTCCTTTCATCGGCTTTTGTTGTTATTTATCAGTTACCCATGTCTTCCGACCAAACGAGCCTTTATTCTTTCTTTTTATTTTCGTAGCGGAAACGCACGTATCACGTTAAATGTGTATCCAATGTATCCAGATAATAAATTGTAACTTACGACTTGTGGCTTACCTCCGGTCCCTTCATTTCAACCGTAAAGCCCACGGGGGATTGGGTTTCCTTTTATTAGACTCCCGGTCGTGTAGCGGGAGCTTTATTCCGGGCATTCAAATTGTCTCATTGGGTCTAATATGGGTTACACATAACGTCGAGGATCGCTGTTCTAATTATGCCAGTGTGGCGTGGAACACCTGTTTGTATGGAAGTTTCAATGTGGGTCAGGTGTTCGCTATGGTTTTTGTGTGTTTCACTGAGAGTATTTTAACTGATGGAGGGCTTTGAAGTAATAGCTGGAATATTCTGTAACATAAGTGATCATATTAGCTCACCGTTTGTTATTTTTTCTTTTAAAATCTAGAGGCCTACTGGCTAAATACACTGAAAGTTCAGCCAATGGTTAATGCAAGAAAAAATCATGCAATAAGAATGACACGAAAGAATTTCGCCGGGTATCAAGTTATTCAACCCATATTTCTGGATTTTCACACCATTCCGAATGTAGGAAATTAACACGCAGGGCAATACGGGGTAATATTTCGTTGCGCACTGATAAATAGGTCATGCCCTGTGATACACCGACCAGTTGTCATGCTTAATGCACGTACAGATGATTTACATCCTCTGGCAAGTACGCAACCTGGTTTTGTTAGCATTACACGGGCTTTTCAAGCTCTGGTCATATCCGATAGAATGTACCTACGCAGTTGCATTGAATAAGGGCGAATTTCAGAGTAATAACAGTAATAAAATCGTTAACAAAGTCGATGGTTTTACGTCAGTCTGTTGCACCAGCAGAGGTGAAAGAAATTCGTGGATAAAATTCGAAAATGAAACTAACGCTTCGTGAAAAGCTCCACTTGAAAAGCCCTCAGATTTCATTAAAGTTTGATGTATCGACCAGCAAAGCGCAACTGACGGATAAACAATAAGAGTCCGAAGGGCAAACTTTGTGAAGTTATAACGGAGACAACTGAAACAAACTGTTTTCTGTAGTAACAACTTTTATTTCCTATCGTTACATACACGATTATATACAGAGTATCTGGGAGTTCCTTGCGTATATTTCAATATTGGTTATGCATAAAATAGTATGAAGTATGTTATAATCAATTAGATATGTTTTACCACGAGAAAATATACAAAGTGCAAACTAATAAAGAAAGAATAACATAAAGAAAGAATGAAGATAGTATACGAAAGGATAAAACATAAAGGTGAAACGAGAAAATACAGGTGAAACAAAGGGAGAAAATGTAGAAAACCTAACTAAGGTTTTCTACATCCCTCAACAATTCTCAACATCCTTGCTGCAAACGTCGATTTAAGGGGGGAGGTTTTACAGTCCTGGGGATGCTACTGTAATAATAACATCATTGCTGACCTTACCAGAGAAACATATATAAGGCGCAACTAATGTTCTATTTTTTTAGTCTTGTTGCCCAAACTCTCAACTGCTTACTCACTGTGAATTGTTAATCAGTCTCTTAACTTCTCACAAAGAACATTGTAATAATTTAAAAACATTTCGTATTAGACGACAATTCTAACACCCGTATTTTATTAGTAAGTAATAAGTTCTTCATGAAATTATTCATTTTCATTATCACAACTTATAAGATCTAAAAAAGAACGACTGCTCGAAAGTAGACCTGTATATCGATTAATAAATAAAATGGCGTAAAACTTCTTTTATTTGTTTTATTCGTATTAAATGTACTAAGATACTAATTTCGATCTCATGAGATCATCTTCAGTCTTAATCTAAAAGTTTTAAGGTATATTAAGAAAAGAATTAATAAAGATAAAGGACAAAGACTATTTCTGTTTTAAAAAAGCAGTAAATAAATGTAAAAACTTACAGTCAGAGTTGAAAAATCCTAGAAGACGAGTTAAAATTGTTGTCGTTAAAATCATCAGGTAAAAAAACAGTTAATATGTATAAAAATTAACAATAAAAGGACGAAATGAACAGTTTAAAAGTCGTGTATAAAAGTGTGGTTTTAAAAACGAACGGCATTAAATAAGAAGAAACAGGTATTGAAGGTCAACAAGATTCGTCCGAAATAACGTCTAAATTTTTTTTTAAAATGGTTAAGACACAATAAAAGTAATGAAAATATCAATTTCTGTTGCTCTAAAAGATCCATTTTTCTTCCCTTCTGAACTTCGTGTAAAATTTTTATGTTTTTGTATTTAATTTTATGACCGGTTTGTAAGCTATGTTAAACAAGAGTTGAGCTAGGTTTAGAAATATACTCTTGAATACGTTTGTTAAGTTTTCGCCATGTTTGTCCTATGTAGATCCCCTCACAGTTATTACAATTAACAGAGTAAATGCCGTTTTTTTCTAGAGTGGGAATTTTTGTTTTATGGTTAGAAAGTATATTAAAAAGTGTATTATTTGTTTTAAACGCGGGAATAATATTATATTTGCTGAAAATGTTGGTTGATTTTAAATTGGTGTTGTTAAACGAGAGAGGTCTGCAGATTGCTTTTTTATTGGAATTATACGAGTCTATTAGGATAATCGGAATAATATCAGGAGTATACAAATTATCATTTTTTATTAATTATCTGGATATAATTTTATTTATGATATTTTTACTGAAACCATTAATTTCAGCCAAATTAATGATTTCTGTATATAGATTGTGTAGAGTGATTCGTGTCTACGTAGCGTTATTCCTTCTCGGTTAGGAAAGAAGTTAGATTACATTTACTAACGATAATTTAGTAAAAATAATCATGCAAAAAGCTATAGCTTTAAATTGTTACTTATTATTTTCAATAATCTCCAATGTCAGATATTTAGAGGTATTTATAATGGTAGTTCTTTTCTACTGTTTGTAATGGGAGATATTAGACTTAACCGCAGTATTGCGGTTATTATTATCCTGTATTTATTGGTCTATAGATAGGCATTGTTGCGCAAATGTTAATCTAAAAAAAAAATTTCCCCTGAATGCTCTGTATATTATTTCATTTTTAGTTTTTACGATCAAAATAACACCGAGTTTCATTAAGGTTTACCCCACCTAAACCTACCGGTATTTTTAAATATTTAGAATTTTGTGGAAATGTAGTAATAATATTAATAATTTAAAAAAAAACACAACATTTATTATCTCTTTTTACATCAAATTCATCCTGATGTGTACCAATTGATTACATTTCTTGTCAAACTGGCGAAAAAATCCCGAAAGTACACAGAATGTCCAAAAATTAAGTCTATAATAATGACGATTTTTAAACGGAAATAACTTGTGTAATTTAAATGGAATGCATTTTATACTAAGAATAGATGTAAAATTTCAATGTCTACGAATACTGTGTTACTCTTCTCTATACCTAACACTTCAGGTTTTGATGGAAAACATACATTTTTTAAAATGCAAACTCATTTTAACAAATTTAATATTTATCAAGTCACCTATGGCATTTTGACAAGTCAAAATTGCTTGTTGCAAACCCAAGGTTATTAACAATATTTTAAATATTACGTAGCTACTTCTTTAAACTGTGAATAAAATAATAGTAAATGGTGGAAATGCATTATAATAAATGTTCAAAATGACGACCGTCCGACTCTAAACACAACGGCATCCTCTTTTTAAAACTCTTAGTAACATTCGTTAACACTTCTGGGTTTATGCTCTGGAAGGCTTCTTTGATGCGCACCTTCATATTATCTGGTGTTGTTGGAGGCGTGTAAAAAACGATTGCCTTTATGTATCCCCATAAAAAGAAATCCGGAGGAGTCCGGTGATCTTCATGGCCAATTTTTGTATCCACTTCTTCCAATCCATGGATTTTCAAAATACACATTTAAAAATACTCTGACCACATGATGGAAGTGTGGAGGAGCTCCATCCAATTGCAGTTATATCGATCTCCTTATCTCTAAGAGAATGTCTTCAAATAAGATTGGAAATTGATTTATCAAAAGATCCAAAAACAGTATTCCATTTAAATGGTGTTGGAAAAAATAAGGACCAATTACATATTCTTCCATTATTTACATTCACTGACCATCTGTTCTGATTATTATTTTAAATTGATGCGGATTGAAATCAGAATAGTAATGGAAATTATGTCTGCTAACGGATCCATTGTTGTAAAATATGCATTCATCACTTAAGAGAACAAAATTAAAAAAGTTTTCATTTTCTGCAACTTTATCTAACACTCCCACATACAAAATTCAACTCGTTTCGCGAAATCGTTTTCAGAAAGTTCTTGGTGTAGCTGGATTTTATACGGCTGGTAATTATGGTTTCGAAGAATTCTTGAGACGCTTTCTTGGCTAATATTGGTGTTTTGCGCAATTTGGTTTTGACCTGGGGGATTTTCGATTACAGAGGAAATCAGCGCAAATTCAACTTCCTCGTTTCTTGTCACACGTTTCCTTTTCGTGTATTTTGCGTGCTCCACACTTCCACTTTGTCTCAATTTAGCCAACAGTCTTTCGAAAACGGCTTTTTTGGGTGATTTCGGTTAGGAAATCTTTGAGCATAAATCCGCGATGCCAGTAACAGTTTTGCAGATATTCTCCAAGAATAAACACCATATCGATCCGTTCCTCTTTTGGATAAACATTCATTTTGAATTAAAAGAACAAAAACAAAATCTAACGCTACCACTAAAAGATGAGTTGCATAGAAACACTTTTGACGTAAACATAAATGGTTGGTAAATAATAGAACGCCTTGTCCATAGGTGACCTGATAAATATTATATTTGTTAAAATCAGTTTGAATTCTGAAAAATTTGCGTTTTCCTTCAAAACGTGAAGTGTTAGGTATAAGGAAGCATAATAGTATTCGATAGACATTTAAATTAAAAAAAGTTATTACCGTTTAAAACTCGTTATTATTTAGACTTAATTTTTGGACACCTGTATAGTTTAGGAATTTTTTCGCCAGATTGATAAGAAATGTAATCAATTAGTACACATCAGGCTGAATTTGATGTAAAAGAGATAATAAATGTTCTGTTTTTAAATTATTAATATTATTACTATATTTTCACAAAATACCAAATATTTTAAAAAAAACCGTTAGGTTTAGGTGAGGTAAACCTTTATGAAACTCGGTGTTATTTTGATCGTAGAAACTAAAAATTAAATAATATGCAGGGCATTCCATTTAAAAAACTACAACTTTGATATGTTTTATGTTTTTGAAACATCGAAAGTAATTTTAAAAAGTACATTACGAAAGTAATTTTAAAAAGTATAGCCAATAGGCTTCTAACCACCTGTAAAATATTTTTTTTCTATAAAAAACTGTAGCCGTAATACTCCCGGTCGTCAATCATGTATAATGAAGTTGTAAAAATATCTTATGTCCAAATAATTTTAAACAACAATAGAAAAACAACGCGAGTATCAACTTGAACTGTATGCAGAATTGGAATTTTATGTGTTTTACTGTGCTTTTTTCATTTCGGGGTAATTACTAAAATTGTAGAATTTAGTGCATTATTATATTTGTTTGTATTCTTGATTATTTATTTAACTTTAATTAATTTGCCTGACATTTTTAAAACTTAATTTCATTTACTGTACTTCAATTAGTGTACTTAGTACTTCATAAACATTTGAAATTGTTTATTGTCGTTGGTTTCAAAGTTCCTGGAGTTATTTTTGAATTAAGGCCATTACTGAACTTTAAAACTTAAATAATTAAAAAAAGTTGTTCCATTTCCAGCCTAAAATAATAACACTTAACAGGGTGACAATTGTCACAATTGTCACCCTGTACAGTAAACATTCAATTAGGCGCATGGATATAGACAATCGAATGAGGAACAGACAAAACAAGAGAGGAACAAAGTAATAAGAGAAATGCACAAGAATAAAAGAACAGTAGAGAATGGAAGCCATGCAGACATCTTGAAGATAAGGGAAAAAGTAAAAAAATGATTCAAAAGGAGACAAAACGGGGGGTACAAAAGGGTACGAGAGCGAAACAGTCGACGAATCTAAGAAGGATTTATGGCAGAAGGATCGATAACAGATAAGATCCAATTCATTATCAAATCGTATGTTGCAATTAAATAATTAGGAATGCCAAGAAAACCAGTGAAAATAAGAGTAACTAGGACGAAACACAAAGTCACTGAAAACAGAGCATGGACTCCAGGCAAAAATAGTACAGAAAATAAGAGCATGCAAGGACAGAGATGCACAGGAATGGTAGTCTATGGGTTGGAAAGGGGGGGAAAGAAACAAAAGGATGCCAAAGAAGAAACAAAGGAGCAAGAAAGAAGAAACAATCAAACTAAACCAAATGCCATAAGGGATTACAAGAATAAGCAAGCAAAGCCAAGAAAGAATTGGGTACACCCTTGATTAAGGCTGCACCAATGTAGGGATAATAAGTTGGCTATGGAAACAACAAATTGCTATTGCCATTCTTTGTCTTGATCTAATTCACTTGTTTTCCAAGTCTACTTAGATTTAACAAAAACAAACCTAAACAGAAACTTGAGAGGGGCAAATTAAATTATCCACTACATGGACACCGATGAAATGAAATCCAAACCAGTCACTACGAATACCCCCGGAAAAAAAACAAGGTGAAGCAAAAAAGGTCGGGCAATAACGTTTGTTCGAGGGAGGCCAGACTGGCAATATTCTAATTCTATTGGGATCCTGCAAACATAGAGTCCACCCCAATATCTTCCGCAACAATAATACCCATTGGGTTTAACGAATGTGCCACTGGTGGAGCCGACAGTGGCAGTGGAAAACGTGGACTACGGATGCGCACGCCTCCGGGAAACGGCGGCGTCGACACGGCGTCGGGGGGCGCCGTCAAACGTGGTGCGGGTCTAGAGTGATAGCATGGGCGTCGCCATCCTCTAACGCAAACGCCGGAGTCCTGCACCTGCACAGGTGGACTCACTGCAGGACAACAGTTCGAAGCCTGCCTGCAGGGAGCGCGGACGATCCCTCACCCATTTTCCAGTTAGTTCTCGTGCGAAAAATGGATATCGACATGGCAATCGGTGAGTTGCAATTTGCACTTTTCGTATTCGATCGGAAATCGAAGAGAAAACGGTCGTGCATCGACGTGCGACACGCGAAAAACAAGATTGTATTTTTTTGCTTTGGAGGTTATATCATGTGATAAATTCGCCCGGCGCTCCTGTTTAAACGGTTTATATATAGTTATATCTTGGAATTTATGGTTCGTATCGGATTGGGATCTAAAATTTCCCATTCACATTGTCAGTTTTCCGACGGAGCTAAGATCTATTTTTAGTACGATGCATAAAGTAGAATTGTAAACTTCGCAAGAAATCTGGTTACGTCAACAATGGAACGCTAAAAATACGTAATCATTAAACTTAGAATCATCTTTATTCAACTAACTGCCAATGCTTTCGTCATTATACTGTGTTATTGTTGTTGGTAACATGAAAAGACAGCAGTTTTTTTACATGCACTTAAGTTTCAAGAAGTGAAATATGATTATAATAAATGTACAAGCATATGCCCTAATATATATATATATATATATATATATATATATATATATATAAGGTTTTCACTTCTGTGCTTACGTTTTTTAAAAAGGTTTTAAAAACTACTGAACTTGTAACTTTATGTATTTGTTTGTAGATTCGCAGAACAATACAGAAGTTAACATACCTAGAACAAATGAATTACCGTCTAACGGTTCTGTCGACTTTTATAGTCTTTTTGTATCTTCGTGCTGAGTTAGCATATCTTTGTGCTGAGTTCGCATCTTCTCTAGGTTTTTCCTATTGTTTGTCCTCTGTGTCAGGTGTGTGGGCATATAACTCTTCCCCCCTTAGCTCCGACTTCCTCCTGGACGTCGGAAATAGCGGAACTTTTCTTCTTAAACATTTTGTGCATTATTAATAATCGTCTTACAACAAAAGTCGGAACAATACTTATGATTATTACAACAATTATGTAAAGCATTACATTACTTCTATTCATATTTATTTCTAAGTAAGGTAATTTATTGTTTACAATCGTTGTCATATTTTCTAACACTAGTTTCGGTTGTTTTTCAATTGTTATATTAGTTAATTTAATTTGTGTTACAAAGTTTATTGGGGCATTATATATTTTAAAATAATTTTGTATTATAGTTCCATTTATATCATATTTACATTTGTTTTTGTTTACAATTTGATATATGCCTTTAAGTATCATTTTTCTTGTTAATTTACCACAAATTTCTTTTTTTCTCATTGAATCTTTTAATATTACAATAGTTACGTCGGGATATTCAATGATCTTTATGAGATTTTATATTTACTTCAAGAAAAACATATTCTCTTACATCTCCACGACTTACAATCTTTAATTCGCATTTATCCTTATTGCAATGATCGATCCGATTAAAACATAAGAATTCGTTTTCTCTTAATCTATTACAATTTTCTTTCATAAGGATATATACATTTCATCAGTAGCGGCAATAAAATGAGATTCGAGTTCTACTTGCCCATATACATTATTAATTAATGTTGTCAACGGGCACAATTCATAGTATTGGTACTCATGGTTATCGACTACTGGTGTTTGTACAATAAACACATAAACGTTGTATTTTTAATATGCCTTTATAGTAGTTAGTGTCTACACAGTTTCCATCAATATGTCAAATGAGAATGAATGTTTGTTGTCAAAGCGTACATGTTTCATTTCATCAATTAATTTTTGTGGGATATCAACATTGAATGTAAAATATTTCGTTTAAAATATTTTAAAATATCTGTATTTGTATAGCGTTTATTTAAGAATTTAAATTGATTTTCTCATTTAACATTTTTCACTCATTTGTTTAATTTAAATACTTTATAACATGTTGTTGATTACTTAAAACAAATTCTTGCGATTTACTTAATTTTGAAATTATATTATCATAATACTCAGCATCTTCATGATCTAAATTTCCTGTTACAAATTTAATCGCGCTTCCTCATATGTTTAATAAGCCACCCTTTGTTCTTGATTTTAAATTGAGTGCATTTATTTTATAATTATCTTCATTATTTCATTTCATCATTATATTCATTTCTGCAATGTTCGTATCGTTTAAGAATATCATAAAAGTTTGCTTATACTTGTTGTATAGTTCTAATATAAAGTTCATATCTATTTGAGTAAGCAATTCAAAATATTTACTATTATATGCAATTCCTAGTATTCCAGATGGATTTTTATTTCCATTATCTCTGTCCTGTATCCTCCAATGCGATATCTGAAACATTATGAATTTTTAATTTATTTATATGTGCGTTTTAGTTATTTGGGCCTGGTTTTAGTCTTACTCTATTATTTTCAAGTATTTCCTCTATGATAGGAATGATTTTACTGGGTTCTTCAATATACTTCTGCGCTTAATGTGATTTCAGGAATATTTTGATTTTCATTTGTTTCAGTAATTACCTTTTCTTTATGTCTTTGTCCTTGTTGAAGATATTGTTCAAAGATATTTCTATAGAGTATTCTAGTTAAGTATTATGATTCTCTACATAATCTTCGTAACATTTTCTCCCATAATCAATATTTATGGGATATACATTTTTATTCTTCCAAATAATAATTCAAATGGGCTAAATTTTGTTACATTATTTATAGTAGAGTTATAGGTTAGTATTGATCTTTTCCATCAGTTTTATCATTCCCATATGTTCAACTAAGGTGGAATGTAATTTTTCTACTGGTGGATTTGATTCATGATGACCAATTGTGATAAAATGAGTATTTATTTTATACAATGTTAATAATTCCTGAATTATTTTATTTTTGAATTCTACTCCATTGTCACTTATTACTTCATGTGGTATACCGAATTAACTAAAGAAATCGGTTAGTTTACTTGTTTGTAAACTACTTGTTTGTAGTTTACTTAAATTTTTATCTTTTACCATATAGG
>JAWQRJ010004620.1:0-10881 GCA_033557515.1 Diorygopyx duplodentatus
TTTGCGAATGGTTTTTTTTGAAAACTAAAGTAAATCATAATTTTACTAATGTTGTGATATGGACTGGTGGGGCAAATTTTGTGGAAATGGCTTTTACAACAGGCATAATAATCATATTTCAGCTTCAGAAAATCCGAGAGTTGTTCGAGAACGCAATTTCCAAGATTCTTGGAGTTTTAATGTATTCTGTGCTATAAAAAAACGGAAAAATTTTGTGTATTTCATTTTATGATCAAAACTTAAATTCGGAGGGGTATGTAGATATATTGAGAAATTTTGTTTGAGAAGCACTACAACATCTTCCAGAAGAACAGATTCACAGTGCGTTTTATCAAATGGATGGTGCTCCTCCCCATAGGACAATGGCCGTTTCATCTGATTAAATGATATGTTTGAAGATAGGTGGATCGCTAATAATGATCCATACAAGTATCACCCCGTTCGCCTAATTTACTACCATTGGACTTATTTGGGGATACATTAAAAATAAAGTATATGCAGACCCTGTTACAAGCAAGAATGATATGCAGTGTAGAGTCCGCGCTGTTTTTAATCATATTATTTTTCATTATTTTTCAATTTCATCACATTGTCAACAAACAGATGTCTTAAATAATTAAGTGCCTAAGAATATATTTATGCATTAAAAATAATTACTTTGTGTCTAGGGCAAAATGGCAGCGTTTTTTAACACTTTCTTTAATCAAAAAAGAAAACGGTTATACACTTTATTTGGCCGTATTTTGATACGTCTTCTTTTTTAGTGTAGCGTAACAAGTAACAAGATTTGGTCAGTTGAATTTCTATTTTTGTTTATTTGTGTAAATTAAAATATATTTTATTCTTTTAAGTCGCTTTAAGTATGGAATTATTAATTAAAATTGCTAATTTTAATACATTTTCATTAAACTTATTTATCCGAATAACAAAGCATTTTAGGTATAGCATATTCTACAGAAAGTTAATATCATTTGTTTAGAAATTAAGTATTGTATTGTTTTTTTACCTATGTCACAAACTTATCTGTAATTATTTTGTATTAAATTGGTACATTTACATATTTTCTTGACTATACTGGACATCTTCCTAAGTTCTTTCTTCAGTAAAGGGGGACTTTAGCAAACTAAGTGGCGCACTTGCTCAATATCTTAAACCATACCTGATTCACCTAACTGGAGCCATAAGCACTCTTCGAAATAATTCCACCGGTGGAGTTATAAAATTAGGATAGACTAACAAAATAAATTAAAAATAACTACCGCAAATGAAAAAGTCAAAACAAAGCCTTAAGTAAGTAGCCATGTTTAAATCAAAGGAGCATCTTTGATGCAACAAAATGATATAATTCTAATATAGCTTGTTCCCCCAGAATATTCTAGCTTTAGTTCTAGCGTCTTTTAATTGTTCACCAAAAGAGTTGAAAACCGTCCCATTATTTTCCTTCGTTATTCAATTTCTCCCCTCTTTTTAGATATTTAATTCCAACAATACATCTATTTACGGAATCGCATAATTCACCAGTTCTTTGTAATTACCTTTTATTTATTTAAATACGGCCTACATGTCAGCCAATTCCGCTTAACTATTCTTTGTAACTACGAAGTAAAACCAAAGCGAACTTTTGCATTTTTAACAGATCGAAAACAGCACGTCGCCGTCCCTCCAATCTCCGCATCCTGAAATTACAGATTCTCGTTCGAGTAACGACAAAATAATTCATCGTCCGTGCATTTTTAATGCGAGACCTCCAATTACCGGCAACCGATTCGAAATGCACAGATACACTTGAAGAGATGGACTTGACCACGTACGGGTTTCATTAATAGTTGAAACGGAGACCTTGGAAACTGATATTGCGTGCGTAGTATTGTTATTACGCCAAAAATTAACGCTTCTGTCGTCCTAACCGGTGATTATAGGATATTTAGACGGTGTACGTAATTGTCTGTGTTAATCGGAATGGAAATTCATTAGTATTCGTAAGTTAAGGAAATCAAGTCAAATCTGTTTCAATGGGTTTAGTTTAGGAAACTAAACCAATGACAAATTAACCAATAATATTGGAGGAAATTTTTCAGCCAATATTAAATGTTCATTTAAATTTAAATGCTACGATTTGCTTTTTTTATAAAAGAAAATAAGTGACATCTTAGCAAGGATCGTTTTATTTGTAAGCAGTGTTTGAACCAGTAATTTTTATGCATGTCCGAAATTGTTGTTTAAATGTCGACATTTTCAATTTGTGTTTGATACTAAAATTATACATATATTATTTATCTATTATTATACATATATTATATTGAGTATGGGAGTTGGCTACGATTTTCTTCAATAGGATTTTCACATTGTCGGGTTTTCTTAAAAACGCCCCAAGAAAGTGGTAGTCTGTAACTAAGTTCTAAAGTTAAGGAAAATGATTCGAACTAAATTAAAATTAGTTGATTTTCGTTAAACTATCAATAAGTAAGAGATTTTGAACAATATTTGCGCCTAAGATTATATAGGAGTATGTTTTTTGGTAATTCGTTCCACAAAATAAATCTAATTTTATTTTGTTAATCTATTCTATTTTATCCTGAACTTTAGTAGGTACCATGGACCGGATTGCTCTTTTTATAGAAAGCGTTACTTAGTTTTATTTAAGATAAAACCAATATAATAGAGTAGAAGAATAAAATAAATTACCTTTAATTTATTTTGAATCATTTTCTTAGTTTCTTAGTTGGATACCTTTATATGAAATAGCTTTTTCATGAAGTAAGGGGTTTTTAACAACAAACCGGAAAGGTGAAAAGCCCATTGAAGATAATAGTAGTCAACTTCTATGCTCGTAAAGGGATAAATGTCTCATTTCTTCTTTGAAACACTATAAATACCCTGTTGATAATCATCAATAGAGTATAACTAATAAGTAAAAATAATAAATAAATAATAAACAATATAAGCGACTTCGTTTAAAACAATTGACAAAATTTTTTTTTTAAATTTTTTCAAATATATTATTTTTTTTCCATTTTCAAATAAAACGATAATTTTTTCCAGAAAATCAACAAATGCTGATGCAAATATTCAAGTTTAAATAAACAGTTAATATTCGAATAAAAAATTAATCATAACTTGGCAATTCTGCATTTGAGGACAGAAACAAAATAAGGTCGAGTACTCGACCCAAAGAGGCATAAAAAATAGATATAAATTTACTTCTTAAAATATATTTTTCTTTCACAGTCTATTGAATTAAATACGAGGTATCCCAGGTAAGAGGGAGGTTTTAAACAACAACAGCAGTAAAACGAGTAGTTTTACTTTTCTTCGTTAATTTTAAAAGTTCAATGGCACCACTTTTTGAGTTACTATTTTTTTGTTGTAAATGTTCTAATTGTAATTGTTTAATAATAATTAGAAATACGATTATGTAATTGTAATTGTTGTGGTCTATTACTTTTCAATTATGTGATTGTCAAGATACAGAATGTAATTGCTAATTAGACAATATTACTGGCAGCAATTGTAGGTTGCTCTAAGTCAGCCATGTTTATATGTATTTTTATTTACATTTACTTTCTGAAATTATTTACATCAATCATCATCAATGATACGTTTCTGATTCTCATTTAAAGCGTAGTAGTATTTTTTATTTGGCTATTTACTTTTTTCTTACAGAGGTAAGTTATCGATTTCGGAGGAAATGATAAATTGAAATACGAAATGATGATCGCAAGTACTACTAATTACATATACAGGGTGGGAATAAACTATTGCCCAAGTGGAATTTCGTCCAAATGGTTTGAGATATAAATTTGAAATGGTAATGTTAAATTATAATGGTAATGTTAAATGGTTATAAAAATCCGTCTTTTAACATAAATCCCACTTGTTCATTGCTTCGAGCTTTTGTGAAACACCGCCATCTTGTATTTTTTTAAATGGCATGATATGTTGAATATTGTATTGCTATCATTTGAAAGATACTTGTTTTAAAAAAACAGTACGGTCCAGGTTAAATAAAGTTGTTTATTATGAAGAATGTTATGAACAAAGAATGAATAAAGTTATAAATTCTCCAAATAATAACGCCGATTACACTACAATAACTTTTTTTGGGCGGTTGGTGATAATACCTCACACAAATAGCTTTTTATTATTAGAATTAATTGGTAATCTCCATTGCAATCTAGTTAAGTTTAAAATAAAATGGCATTTCGAGTTAAATTAAACAACGAATTTGATCGCAATCGAACGTGTTAAATTATTAATAATTGTTGATTTTGGTGATGGCAAAACAATGCAGGTAGAAATTTCTCAAGATTTACTGATACCCCTCCAAACAGACCTCCAGTTACTATGTCTACAGGGTGCAGTTTACAGAAGTTATGATTCACAAAGTTGGAACAGTTATAATTGCAGATATTGGCATAGAGCCAATCCACATGTAAATTTACACGCAGTATCCGCTAAAGGTTATTGTTTGGTGTGGAATATTAAATGGGAACGTCATTAGTCCTTTTTTTATATATGGAACATTAACGTCTGCAGGTTACGCGTGGAGCTATTACAAAATCAAATTGTACCAGCAATAAAAATGATTAAGCCGAATCCAACAAATCAACATGTTGTGCATCTAGACATCTAGTTCCAACAAGATGGTGCCCCAGCACACTTTGGCCTGCAACTTCGAGTGTATTTGAACAGAACATTTCCAGAACAATGGATTGGTCGAAGAAGGCAGATTGAATGGCCTCCTCGATCTCCAGACATGGCACCAATAGTTTTTTTTTGTTCTGAGGATATTTAAAAAGTGATGTGTACGCAAAATGATCATCAAGGTGATCTAGACTACTCTCTAGGTGATCTGGAAGCTAAAATTAGGAATGTGACAGCCAATATTTCTGCACACCACCTATATTTCTGCAGCATTCCTTAGAGGAATGCTGCAGGTGGTCTGCAGCATTTTTAGTAACAGACTTCGCTACTGCGAAGAAGTAAATGTGCAACGGTTTCAACATTTATAGTGATATTTCTCAAAAATATGTGTTATATAACTTTGAACAGTTAGTTTACATAAAGTTAGTTTACATACGATTGTTATTATTTTTTATTAAACTGTACCCTTATGCCCATATCTTGGCATTTAGAAAAAAAACAAGATAACAGTGTTTCACAAAAGCAATAATCACATGACATTTATATTAAAAGATGGGTATTTATGAATAATTTAATACTATTTTAACAACACGAACAATTTAACAAATTTCGGAGTCGCGCTGGAATAAGTTTCCTTCTGCAAATAGTCTTTTAATATACTATTCGCATAGTATAACTAAGGCCTGTCTACTCAATTGCACATTCTTAACCAATGTATGTATAAATGCCGTAATATCTATTACATATAAATGACATTCCATTATTGTAGTTTGAATTACAAAATGCCTGATGAATTCTCAATTTTCATTACTTCTTATGTCAATCATTCAATGATTCTTCTCATCTGGGATAATCGATGGCTATTTATTTCTTCCTCCTTTCTTCCTTTCTTTTGGTTTTGCTTGTGAATCTAGTTGTGTTCACGTCCCTTGCACGTGAACACAACTAGATTGCTAACTTGCATTTGATCTTCGGGGAAAACTCCATCATCCAATTATGGAACTAAGTGACACTTACTAATGGTACCCCGTTGTTCATATGAGGGTGGTGCCCGCTCCAATTTAAGATTTTTACACCATTTTTACAAAATACATCGATTATTTACATATAGTCATATCCTACTAAAGCATACGAAGTATATTTTAGGTAACTTATCATTTGAAACAATGATATTTGCAAATCATTCTAAAATTAAATACCGTAAACACACTGCTATTTGTATTAAATTTACAATCCAAAAATTCACAATATTAAAATATACAGAATTATTCCTTCTGTATCTTTACATGTACAGACTACATATAATATTGATGATCCGATCACGTCACGGAAATATCCGATAGGTCGATGGAAAGTACGTGACAAACATATGTCGTGCCTTGTCACAGCCACCCCGACCGAACAATAGGAACTTACCCCGATAATAGGCACAAATTACACGCTCCTCGAATCCAGTCGCTGCAGGGTACCATTGGGGGCTAACTGTATCGCGGATTTACTGAATTAGTCGTGTAAAATTTCCAGCAGAGATCTCGTATAAAGCACGTGCTGCCGGCATTTCCTGTACGGCCGGCGTTTCCGCCTTTTTCCTTTCATATTTTTTCTCCATTTACTGGTAACATATATTTATTCTATTATTTAGAAATATACATTCTTTATATTTGTAGTGAGTTCACGCCGGAATCTTGCATAATCTAGAAGTTGTAAATGGTGGTGGCAAAAACACAATTTTGAATAAATTAACTTGATATTTTATAAATGGCTACTTTTTGAGTTTGCTCAGAATCAGATAATGTGAATTGAGCAATTTCATCAATACCGTGAATGCCGTCTGCGTGAAGAATTAACATAAAAAACCGATTGATATAGCAGTGTTTATGAATTTGAAAATGATTAATTAACCTTAAATTCCTTAGACGTGTATAAGTAAGTTTTTTAATTAGCACAAACATTTTAAGAGCTGTATATTAGTTATATACAAAAACTGAATACGGAAATAAATACCACATGATACAAAAAATAGAAGGTACGATCTTGCATAGTCCAACTACGTCAGATTCAGATTTCTTTCTACGTTACCTAAATCTTGAATGTTTAAAGTACACCTTAAACTAGGTTTAATATGCTGTTAAAGGTGAGTAATACACTCTTCTAATTGTTTTGTAATTTTTATATTATATCCTGTGCTACATGTTTCGTACATATTGTACATCATCAGGGACAATTGAGGTGTTATGAGCTTGTTATGTTATAAAAATGTTCATTGTGGATATATGCACCCAGCAAGGAGGTTAAAAGTATGTGCATTATGTGTGTGTGATTGGTGTTTTGTTGAGACTTGAATAAGTGTGATGTATAGAGAAAGTAGTAAAAGATTTCGGAAACTCAACTTTTTACAAAAAGTGACTGAAATGATGTCGTCAGAGTTGGACCTTACTAAAAATAATGTCCAACTTCTTGGATCTGGACTACAGAAAGAAACTTACACTGCTTATTTCTCGAATTATTTTCACAACATCTTAACTTTTAACTTTATCTTAACATCTTAACTTAACATCCTAACATCTTAACTTTTAACTGTTAACTTTTTGCAAAGACGTGACTAGACTAATGAAACGTTTAGGACCTAAAAACTATGATACTAACGATTGAAGACTTTTCATTGATTCAGCAAAGAGAGTTTGAAAGCATTTTGTACACATGAAACAGACTTATGACTAGAGTCCGGATTTCTAGGCATTAAGCTTATTATAAATATTATAAGCAGATATATTTTATATTAAAATATCTACAAATTATGTAAAAATACGTCTTTTGGCACTAATGTTTATGTGCTTTTTTGCTTTTTTTGTAATTTTTGTCGTTGACTTAATATTTTGTGATTATTAGCATCTTTTTTTATTTTTTTTAGAAAAAAATGTTTTGCAAAAAATAATGCCAAAGCAGAGAATAAAATGGCGGATTATATTTGTTCCGTGTCTGTATACAGACGCCACGTTGTAAGTTATTTAAAGATTAGATTCTTGTTACATTATTGTTGTTCTTAATTTTAGATTGAATGCGATAAAAATACAATATTAAGCAACTTGTGCAAACAATTTTGCATTTTGCAAAAGTTGACAAACAACTAACAAAGCAACAAACAATTGCAGAATCCTTACAGTCATGTTCTGACCAAAACGAACCACAACAATTTAATTTTGATTTATGCAAACAAACTACAAAATGATGGTCTTAAAACATAGTTAGTTCTGTATACTGGCTCTTTACCGTAGACCGTCCATTAGAAATATATGGGGAACGCATAAAGCTTTTGTCGGTGTGATTTTTGATATTTCTTCAAAATTACGTGGTTCAAAATAACTTCATTAGGGTCTCATTAGGGTACCAAAAATTACGCGTATTTTATTTTTTATCCTCAAAATTTTCTTGTATCTCCAATATTTCCGGAGATATCTTTGGTTGTATCAAGAAAAAGAAAATTTTTAGATAAAACTATATGGTGTTGCAATTTTTTGATTTTCTCATAAATCGCTCGTTTTATTTATTCTAGACGATTTCTTACGGAAAATTAAGTGGTTTATGCTTTTTTTATTGAAGATTTTCTATCTACTTCCTCTACTTTAGCAGGCATCTTTAATCAGAGTTACGAAAGATGCAAAAATTAGATACGTCATCCATCAGAAAAAAAAAATGTTTTGGCTGTGTGATTTTTGATATTTCTTCAAAATTACGTACTCCAAAATAACTTCATTAGGGTCTTTGCACCAACAATTACTCGTACTTTATTTTTATCTCAAAATTTTCTTCTACCTCCAATATTTTCAGAGATTTCTTTAGTTGTATGAAGAAAAAAATCATTTTTAGATAAAATTGAATCGTGTTGCAATTTTTTGATTTTCTCTTAAATTACTCATTTTAAGAACATATTCTAGACGGTTTCTTACAGGAAATTAATTGGTCTTTGTTTTTTATTGAAGATTTTTTATCTACCTCCTCTACTTTAGGAGATATGTTTAATCAAAGTTATGAAAGATAAAAATCTAAAATATATCTACAAGGTGGACGATTTTTTAAATTACCCTCAAACTAATAGAATATAGAAGGAATTAGAGGGAAATTTCCTACATAAAATTATTTGCTAATTATTTTTTACTTACAAGAATTTCACGTATTTTTCATATTTTCCGACATATCTTTGATTGCATTAAGTAACTCGTATTTTTTGGACAAAACTGTATCTTTCTGCAGTTTCTAGCTTTTCTCTTAACTTATTGGTGCTATAAATATTTTATATGTAGTCTCTTACAGAGAATTAACATGTCTTTCTTTTCTTATAAAAGATTCTTTATCCACCTCCCTCCTTCAGCAGACATCTTTAAGCAAAGTTACGAAAGCAGCAAAAATTAGATGTTCCCGTTCGGCAGAAAATAAAATTGTATTTTGTCTGTGTAATTTTCAAAATTTCTATAAAATTATGTAATTCAAAACAACTTCAGTAGATTCTTTGTACTAAAAATTATTCGTTCTTTACTTTTTATCATAAAAACTTTCTTGTACCTCCAATATTGTGAGATAAAATTGCAAGGTGTTAATTGCAAGGTGCACATCTAGACGATTTCATACAGAGAATTAACTGCTCTTTCTTTTTCTATTAGGAACTGTAGATGTATTTCTTCTACTTTAGCAGATATCGTCCATCGAAGTTACGAAATATGTAAATATTACAAGAATCTTTTGCAGTTTCCAAAGCAGTTTTAAAACTTTTCCAATTGAATTTCGATACAGCAAGCGGGTGAAAGGAACAACGATGTTTAATCTAAGATTTTCTATATTTTAGCTGACAACAATATTTTTTTAAAAGGTATAATTAAGTTGGAATTTAGGGAAGTTAGGGAATATTATTATTATTATACTGGTAATTAGTTTACGTTAGTATATTGGAAAATAATTATTATCTCAATGTACAAGTGTACATTGTCAAAGATCAAATAAGAAGGGAACTGAAAGATATATTTTTTTAATAAGCTGGAGGTTCCGGTTATACTGAAAGTTGATAACAGCTTTGTTAATTTAAATGGAATAACCCCATTTTTTTTCTTAATCCACATTTAATTTTCATCAATTTTCGTAATACGTTTGGCAGGCCTAAACTTAATCGCTTTTAACATTTTGAAAAATCGAATTTTCATAATTAGACTTATGCGATAATGTTCATACTTTATTAGCCATTAGTTGAGATATTGTACTTTTCAGAAATACACCAGGCGGGACATTCTTATGTACGGTCTTTACAAAATTGAATTTTGAAACTTTAAATGACAAAAAGTGTTTTTTTTAAATGGCACCTACCAATTATTTTTATCTTATCGAATGTACAATTAAAATCCTCGTTAAACGGTATTGGGTTTCCCCATACCTAAAATGTATCCTTTTCTGGTTATTGAAGGTTTTTCGAGCTCTTTCTGCAAAAGCGATTCTTCCTGTGATAACACATTCATTTGTTGTAAATTGAGTTGCCTACCAATTAGTTATCAATTTTGACATTTATGTAAGTTGAGTTGGTTGATTTCATATTTAGGGTGAAAAATCAACGCATGTATCATTTGGAAATCGAGTTATCAAGATATTTCGCATGTTTAGTTCTTGCTAACATAATATAGTTGTGGTTTTAGCTTATTTTATGGTAATGCAATGCATAAATTACTAAAGAAAGTGATCAAATCGTTCTCCATTTCTTTCTAAACAAATCAGAATTCTTGATTGGACGACATTGACAGTTACATTTCGAATTTAAATATGCACCTATAATCAGTGTTGATGGCGAAAGAAGTTTTTCAAATTATAAAAACATTGTTTTAAGTGATCGAAGACAGAACATTGAAATAGAACATTTTAATGAACATTTAATAATTTCGTGTTTCAAACAGAAATAATTTTGTTTTTAATTTTGTTTTTATTAAAATCTGTTAACAAAAAGTTTTTCGTTTTAAAAATACATGTTTCGATTATTAAATATTATTTTGTATCCCTGTAAAGTGTTTTAAAAGTTTGTTTTATTTAAAGTATTGAAGTTTTTTAACTGAATATGTGTTCTTAATGCTAAACATTTATTTTATGTTTTTGTTGAAGTATTTAAATGTTAACGTTATATGAATGAAGTATTACAAATCTCTAAATCAATGCTTATTTAATCAAAAATATATATATAATTTATACAATTTTGCAAAATCTATT
>JAWQRJ010004621.1:0-10879 GCA_033557515.1 Diorygopyx duplodentatus
GGTGTTCCGTTACTAACCTCAGAGTCTGTACTTTGGATTAACAGAAAAATATCCGCGCTTTTCCCAAAAATACTGCGTTTTTCTCTTAATTTAAAATGAAACCTCTTGTTGAAAGACCCTTTATATAGTAAGGCACTAGTTTCGGTCTATTAGAGCATCCTCAGCCGTAATCTAAAAAAGGATGCATAAAAAACGAATTAGCATATAAATGATTTAAAATCGGGAAAATTAAAGATAAAATTAATATGAAATAAAAATGTTAAGTGAACGCACATCTTCATCAAAAGGTAAAAAAAAGTGAAAATAGATTGAAATGTTACAACAATAAAACTAAACGAATAATATGCGAAATAAATGCGAAATATTTTAAAATTCAGAATTGAACAAAGAAACAGCGACGCAATATATAAGACCTAAAGAATGAATATGAAAAATAACAAACTAAAGTTTAAGAAAATAATTGAAAACAGAATATGATATGCAAGAACTCCAGGAACTTATAATAAAACTGAATAAGAGAGTTGATTGTCGAAATTTATTAAGCGTGTTTTTTGTGTTTTTCGATCTCCATTTATTCGAGGAGATCCATTTTCGACCTTTTCCTATTTCCTATAAATTTTTTATCTATTTTTATATTATGGTAGATTTTGTGATCAGTTTGCATTGAATGTTTAAACAAAGTGGAACTGATCTTCGAGTTCTGTTCTTTCATTTATGTATTCATATCAAGCTTACGTCCTTCGCAATTGTTGCAATTAATGGTGTAAATCCTGCTTTTTTCTAGGGTGAGAATTTTCACTTTATTTAGCATGTTAATCAGTTTATTGTTGGCCTTGTTGGTTTTATTGTTGCCCTTTTGTTTCGCTTATTTAAATTTTAACCAATTTTCAAGATGGATCCATCCAATATTAATTATGATTATACTTCGCCAACAATCGATCGATTCAAGAATATCTACAAGACGACAGGTATTATAAGAAATAATATAATCTTCATCAACACGTATCAAGACAGAAACATTATACCTAATTTCGTTATAATTAAAGCGAGAAAACTTAACCAAGCAACAAAAATACTTTTATGCAAGAACCTGATGAAAAACCTGATACTGAAAAGAGAAAGCATTTCAGGAAGAAGATAATCGACAGAAGAAGGATAGAAAATTATAGATCTTGGATAAGCGACATATACTCCTAACTACCCCCCTCCCTCCAAGAAAATCAGTCAATCAATCAATTTAAAAATCTCACTAATATAAAGTTTAATAAAGAAGGTACTCAATTACTTAATTTAACCCGTAAATTCGTCCTTCCCGTTACAAACAATCTTTTTATGAATAGTATCGAACTAGAATCACAATTTTTCAATACCCTCAATACAACGAGATAAAGAACGACCTAAAAATATTCATAAAAGAAGAACAAAGAAAAATACAGTCACGTATAAATTTAAAAAATCCGAAAACAACACCACTTACACTAAAACCAAACATACACATTTACAAATGTTTAAAACAATCAAGAATACTCAAAAAAGAAATTAACTACATAATACACCTGGCTGTAAACAATGGTTTCCAGAGAAGCATAATAAATAAAATAATATCCAGACGATTAATTAGAAACGATCCCTTATACAACAAATTTAAAAACAACAATTCTACTACTCCTCCATCTTTCAATTTCAATCTTTCGATTTTAACAAGCTAATATATATAAGCCCTTAACATTTAATGACACTAATTTGAAACCCAGAAACATTTTTAACAAATTAAACATAATTTCTGCTTACAAGGCCACAATAAACTGTTTAACATGCTCTCCAACTATAAAGTAAAAATTCCCACTTTCAAAATTTGTTACAATTCCCAAATTGTAACAATTGTGACGAGATGTGCATAGGACAGACAGGACTTAAGCTTGATAAACGAATCAAACAGCATAATTAGAAAATCAGTTCCACTTTGTTTAAGCATGTAATGCAAACTGGTCACAAAATCGACCGTAAAAATATAAAATTTACATGTAATAGGAAAAGGTCGAAAAATGGACCCCCCTCGAACAAATGGAGATCGAAAAACACAACAATAATGGCACTAACCTGTTTAATGAGCTAATAAATTTCGACAAACAACCCCCGTGTATTCAGTTTTATTTTGAGTTCCTGTAGCATCTGTAGTCTTGTGTATCATACTGTTTTTAATTATTATATTATTATATATTTATATTTTATATATTATTGCTCCATGTTTATATGATAAATATATATTATTAAATAAAATGCATTTTACTGCATTGCATTTTATTGTCTTGCGATTTTGTATGCAGGAAATCTATGCAGGAATAATTCACATTTCAAAAACTTATACGTATTATTTTGCAATATTTTTTTCAAAAAAAATATTTATTCTTTTTTTCTTTTTACAGCAAGCATTCTATCTTTATTTACATTTGCTTTATAGAATATTTATTAAGCGTTTAATACAAGTATAACACACTAAACCTGGAGAAAACCACATCCTTGGCTCCTATCAAAAAACACGATATCCAGAAGCCTCTGGGAATTTTATATAAAGACGCTCTTTATTCGATTTTTCCTCTCTTTTTACCAAAAGAAAAAATAGGGCATCTTCTTATCACGTAAACTTTGAACATGAGAAAGGGTACGCACTTTTTATCGGTTTAATAGAAATTCTAATGTTTAAGTGATAACGAGAGGAGAAAAAGTAGAACACCGTCCACTGTTTATTTACAGCTGTAATCTTATCACTGCGAGAGCAAGGTGGGAAATCGGCCAGAAGTTAAAATAAAAATAATAATAAATCGTACTGCACGTTGGTGACGGAGTTTTGAAGATTGAGGTTATAATAAATGCCATTGCCATTGCACCAAGTCGCGCTGTAGGTTTCCGCTGTTTATTACAGACATTAACAATCATACACTAGGATCACAGCAACAAAGATGGAATTTTTTAATGGTGATGTTGTGAACAAGGAATTATTCTTACTTATTCATTAAAAACAATATGTTTTTTCGATATACCAATAAGCGGCATTATGTTTTATACTGTGAAATGTCAGTGTACAGGAAACTAAATATAAACAAAAACCTTTAGAAAGGTGCAATCAAATATAAGTAATGCATGACCAAGAAATTGAGAGTGGAAATGCTTATTTACCGTAAACAGGCCAGAATCAATTCTGCCACTGAAAAACATTTTCAGTGGAAAATTATGTATAGAGGTAACAGTATCGTTCCTTGCCACTTGAAACTTTATGATAATGTGTTATAAACAACACTTTTGTGTTGCTGTTCTGTAATATAATTTCCAAGCAGAACCCTAAATAATTCTATTATATTATTATCAGTAATAATGTAAGAATGTGAGAAAAATGCCATTTGGTTTTGATTTTTGGTATTGAATACTTAATATTAAGTAAGACAAAAACGAAACATACCCTATTATAAATCGAAATTTGTTTTAATTTTCTTCATAGATACCTTATCCTAGTAATCTTCAAAGTATCTCTTAAGTGTAAATAAATTAAATGGTACTGTATAAAATGTTCAACAAGTCAAAACAGTAAAAGTAGAATTATGTACATTAAAAGTAATAAAACGAGACTGTCGAGCAGAACGATGCAACTTTATTACTAATAAACAACAGCAAATCAGCACGATAAACCCAAAACGTATCACAGCGCAGGAAGTAGGTTAAGAAACACTTTTGTTTTGACGTTTAAACTTTTCAATTATCCAACCACTTTGCCAGGCATCGTAATGTAATAGGTTACCATGGTAACGACGCTACAAACGGCTGCGTTGCCAAATGTTGTTTCATTAGAGGTGCTTTTAAGTAAAACAGGTGTAAAAATTTGTAGTGAGCACGAAATTGCCTAATAGTGGTTTTAGCGTTAGAAGCGCTCTTAACTAATGTTAAAAGAGAATACTGAATACGGCTGTCCATATTTTTCATTGATGAATAAGAATCGAATGAATGTTATATTTCTAATCGATGAATAAAGTTTAATATAATGAGATCAGGGTTACAATTGTTTTGGACGAAAAAAAAGTTGAATGTTAAGATATAAAGTTTCATTCTAAATTTTGAATTTTCAAAACGAGTAAAATTAGAATGCGAATATATGTGTAACAAATATGCGTGAGTGCGTGTGTGTGCATATTTTATCGGAGAGTGTTCGAGTTTTCACTGAGTTTTCACAAGTTGTGAAAAATAGTTGCCAAAAATGAAATCTCTTATAAAAAGAGAATCCCCTTTTCATATAAAGCATCACCATAAACCTTTCGCTTTAGCATTCCCCAGAGGCAGAAGTCCATGGGACTAAGTTAGGGCTCCTTCTATTGGACCATTTTTCCAATGTAGCCCTGGAATTCTATATTCGTCTTCATATATATTCTACTCACGGTGCTGTTTTATATTTATTGCTACTTATACAGGGTCCGGCACGATGAGTGTTCATTAGAAAGATTTAGAGAATCAGGTAAATTATAACATTGAAAGCTTGAGATTAGTGATTTTTGCGTACGGCAGTCTTAACTAAAATATTTTCAACTTTGATCACTTCCGGTTATACCGGAAGTGGTACTCAACTTGCTTATTTCTAATGGAACACTACGTATTTTATTGCATTTTTGAATTCTATTTTAAAATTTAAAGCAACTTTGTGTTACATTCCCCATACCGAATACAACAGTTCCTGATATATGTCAGGTTTAACAAAAAAAATGGCAGTTACATTGCAATTTTAAATGACGTGTAAAACAATAAGTACTGCAAATAAAGAAAATTTATTTGGCCACGTTAAAGAGATGGCAAACCTTTATTGGAAAGTTTGTTGAATTTTTTGAAATATTTTAAAGGGTGTTCAAAATATTTATTTAAATACGACGTTAAAAAAATTAGCAAAAGTCATTTTTTTTAAATGAAAACCTTATTATTTCTACACATTTTTGAATTCTTCTAAACAAATGACATTAACTTTCTGTAGAATATCTTATACCTAAAATGCTTTGTTATTGGTATAAATCAGTTTAAAGGAAATGTATCCGTATAAGTCTATAAGTTATTAATAATTCCGAATCCAGAGTGCTTTGAAACAACCAACTCAATGTTAGTCTATTTGACAGTCTGTGTACGTGTATCATTATTGTTATTAAAATAAGTTAGTTTTTGTTGTAAAATGTCGCGACTAGGATTATCTAATGAAGGTTTCTTGAATTTATAAATCACTTATGGAGAATGTAACAGAATAATTGAAAGAACGTGTCGTGTATATTCTGAAAAATATCCAGATCATCCAAATCCAACCAATGGCATATTGCGTAGGCTTCTAAGAAATTGCAAGGAATATGGTTCCTTTTTGCCAAAAGTTAAAAAAAACACGCCATTACTTGATGACGAAGAAATTTTGATCTTGGCATACTTTACTGCATATCGCAATAATTCACTTAAAGATGCCGAAATTGCTCTTAGACTTGCACAAATGGAAACCATTCAAATATCATCAACTACAAAATTTGAAGGATGAAGATTTATCGACTAGAGTTGAATTTTGGGAATGGTTTTTATTATATGGACTGATGAGGATTCTTGGAGTTTTAATGTATTTTGTGCAATAAAAAACTGAAATTTTTTTTGTATTTTTTTAATGATCAAAACTTAAATTCGGAGGGGTATGTAGATATATTGAGAAATATTGTGGGAGAAGCACGCAACAGCTTCCAGAAGAAGAGATTCACAGTGCATTTTATCAAATCGATGGTACTCCTCCCCATAGCACAATGGCCGTTTCATCTGTATTAGATGATATGTTTGAAGATAGGTGGATCGCTAATAATGGTCCATACAAGTACCCACCTCGTTCGCCTGATTTACCACCTTTGGACTTCTATGTTTGGGGATACATTAAAAATAAGGTATGTGGCGATCCTGCTACAACCAAGAATGATATGCAGTTTAGAGTCCGCGCTGCTTTTAATATTATTAGTGGCAATTCCATCACTTTGTCAACAAAGGGATGCCTTCTAAGTAGAATTACTTTGTGTTTGGGGCAAAATGGCAGCGTTTTTGAACACTTCCTTTAATTAAAAAAGAAAATGATTATACACTTTATTTGGTCGTATTTTGATACGTTTTCTTTTATAGTTTAGCATTACAAGTAACAAGATTTTATCAGTTGAATTTCTATTTGTGTTTATTTGTTATAATTAAAATATGTTTTGTTCTTTTAAGTCGCTTTAAATGTAGAATAATTAATTAAAATTGCTTATTTTGATACATTTGCTTTAAACTGATTTATCCCAATAACAAAGCATTTTAGGTATAGTATATTATACAGAAAGTTGATATCATTTGTTTAGAAGAATTCAAAAATGTATATAAATAATAAGGTTTCATTTTAAAAAAAATACTTTTGCTATTTTTTAACGTCGTATTTAAATAAATAATTTGAACACCCTGTAAAATATTTAACAAAATTCAACAAACTTTCCAATCTCCTTAACGTTGCCAAATAAATTTCCTTTATCTGCAGTACACGTCATTTAAAAGAGCAATACAACTGCCACTTTTTTTTTGTTAATATTCAGTATAGGGAATGTAATACAAAGTTGCTTTAAATTTTAACATATAATTCAGAAATGCAATAAAATACAGGGTGTTCCATTAGAAATAAGCAAGTTGAGTACCACTTCCGGTATAACCGGAAGTGATCAAAAGTTGAAAATATTTTAGTGAAGGCTGCCGTACCCAAAAACCAATAATCCCAAACTTTCAATATTGTAATTTACCTGATTCTTCATATCTTTCTAATGAACGCTCATCGTGCCGGACCCTGTATAGATTCACAATAACAAAGGTTCTTCAATATTTATACTAACCTATGCTAATGTGGTAGTTTCGACTTAGGTCGCTGTAGATATTCATCAATAAGTTGAATTTCTTTAGGACTTATAAGAACTGTTTTTGTAGGCATTTTGTATAATTCAATAGTACGGAGAATATTTCATTTAAAAAGCAAAACATTGGTACTCCAACAGTTAAACTTTCCTCATTTAACCATGCTTTAGTCGGAAATAATAAATGTGCAATAGTAAGAACGTTTTTGAAGCAACAATATTACCACATATCGCTTTAGATATTAAAGTGAAAACATATCTGCCATTTGTAATTTGTCTATAATTAGGACTTTGTGCTCAGAAGCTAACTGGTTTTCATAATATTTAAATATACAGGGTGTTTTACTTAAAAACCAAAACATGTATGGTATATCTTGCAAGGTTAGCAAATCCGAAGTAAATCCAATATTTTTAGTATTTATCAGGTACCACAATAACCGCATCCGATGCCATTGGATGCGGGTTTTTTAGTATCTATAAATTTACGTTACGGAATTTTACGTTATAAATAAGTAAAATCTTGTCTGATTGAATAGTCGAAGCCATTTGCGATGTCTATTTCTTTTAAGTAGGTCAAATATTCAGAAAGACAATTGAAAGATCATTACAATGGAATATCAAAAAGAATATAAAATCGCCTTCGTAATTTTAGTAGTGCAGCACTTCTCTTTGCCTTACATATGAAAATATGAGGGCAAGTACGAAACATTTTGCCCATGTTTTTACGCACCAGTTAACACACTACATCTTCATGTGAGATAATCTACACGCTTCATATGGATGCTGCTGCAATCTGCAATAGATATTTGCTTACATAAAGTATGACTATAGTGTTACGCCGAAGTGCATTACTTGCCATTTTGGTGAGCGACCACGCCGCGTCGTCGATTAGTTATAGACGTTGATTATACAACTTACAGCGATGAATAGAGAGAGATTGAACACATTTATCGTTCATTTTATACATCCATATATGTGTGTCTGCTGGTTGGTTTCAACACGAAGACAAACGAGTGCGAAATAGGTCATTCATTTTCAAATGACAATAAAGTAAATTCATTAAGCCTTGCCAATATATTAGAGCAATTTAAACCAAAATAAGTGATTGTTGCCTATTATAAGGTAACGTGATGATTGTAATACCCATTCCAAAGGTCGAAAAGCAGTTGTTTCGTGAAATCAAGATGGACATGATTCTCCATACAAGCCACATGAATCCCCGTGCTAACAACAAATAGATAAAGTTTATCAACTGTTTACTTGCTTTACATAGATTTGTGTAATTTTTTTATTCGCTCCTTTTCTCCGGACGTCTAGGGAGTGTACGCTGACTGATAAATTAGTCACAGATACAGGCAGGTGTAGATAAAGCAGGTCGCGTCATTCTTATTGACCGTGAATGATTTTTTTACTGATGATGCTTGGGGAGTTCATTTTGCCCATCAACGTGTTCTATTTATCTGTGCCTGATTGAGATAGGTCTTAACTTTCAAAAACATAATTTTATATCATTTTTGGGTGTTTAAAGATCGGTAAATTTTGACGTTTAATGTGACTAAAACAATCGAAAAAAAAGCATACCTCAACTCAAGGGAACCGCACATTTGGAGGAATAGAATGCATTCGAACCTTTCCGCTTAATTATGTACAGAATTACGATAATGCAAATTTCGATTATGCTTACGACGTGTGTATTACCTAGGGACAGTTACATTGCTCTTTTAAATGACGTGTAAAATAATAAGTATTGCAAATAAAGGCAATTTATTTGGCCACATTAAAGGGACGGTAAACCTTTATTGGGGAGTTTGTTGAATTTTTTTAAATATTTTACTGGGTGTTTAAAATATTTATATAAATACGACGTTAAAAAATAGCAAGTAATTTTTTTTAAACGAAAACATTATTTCTACACATTTTTGAATTCTTCTAAACAAATGATATTAACTTTCTGTACAATATCCTTTACCTAAAATGCTTTGTTACTGAGATAAATTAGTTAAAAAAAAATGTATCAAAATAAACAATTTTAATTAATAATTCGAAATTAAAAGCGACTTAAAAGAACAAAACATATTTTAATTATAACAAATAAACACAAATAGAAATTCAACTGATAAAATCTTGTTACTTGTAACGCTAAACTATAAAAGAAAACGTATCAAAATACGACCAAATAAAGTGTATAATCGATTTCTTTTTTAATTAAAGTAAGTGTTCAAAACCGCTGCCATTTTGCCCCAAACGCAAACTAATTCTTTTGAGAAGGCGTCTGTTTGTTGATAAAGTGATGGAATTGCCATAAATATTATTAAAAGTAGCGCAGACTCTATACTGCATATCATTCTCGGTTATAACAGGATCTGCATATACCTTATTTTTAATGTATCCTCAAACATAGAACTCGAAGGTGTTAAATCAGGCGAACGAGGTGGGTACTTGTAGGGATTATTAGCGATCCTACTATCTTCAAACATATCATCTAATAGGAGATGAAACGGCATTTGTCCTATGGGGAGAAGCATAATCCATTTGATAAAACGCACTGTGAATCTCTTCTTCTGGAAGATGTTGCAGTGCTTCTCCCACAACATTTCGCAATATGTCTACATACCCCTCCGAATTTAAGTTTTGATCCTAAAAAAATACACCGTTTTTTATGGCACTAAACACATTAAAACTCGAAGAATCTTGGAAATTGCGTTTACGAACAACTCTCGGATTTTCTGTAGCCCAAAAATGACTATTATGCCTCTTATAAAGGCAATTTCTACAAAATTTTTCCTCATATCACATCCTTAATAAAATTATCATTGTCATGCGTTTTTAATAAAAACCATTCGCAAGTAGATAAATCTTCATCCTTCAAATTTTGTACTTTATGATATTTGAATGGTTTCCATTTGTGTTTTACTAAAATTCTATTTATTGTTTGGGTTGAAAGTCTAAGAGCAATTTCGGCATCTTTAAGTGAATTATTGCGATATGCAGTAAAGTATGCAGTAAAGTATATAAAGTATGCCAAGACCAAAATGTATGTATCCTCGTCATCAAGTAATGGCTTGTTTTTTGAAACTTTTGGCAAAAAGTAACCATATTCCTTGCAATCTCTTAGAAGCCTACGCAATATGCCTTTGATTGGATTTGGACGATATGGATATCTTTCACAATATACACGACACGTTCTTTCAATTATTCTGTTACATTCTCCATAAATGATTAGTAAATTTAAGAAATATTCATTAGGGAATCCTGATCGCGACATTTTACAACAAAAACTAACTTATTTTAGTAACAATAATGATACACGTACACAGAGTGAGTCTAACTATCAAATAGACTGTAATTTTACATTGAGTTGGTTGTTTCAACGCACTCTGGATTCGGAATTTATATTAATAACTACTTATAGACTTATACGGATACATTTTCTTTAAACTAATTTATCCCAATAACTAAGCATTTTAGAATATTCTGCAGAAAGTTAATATCATTTGTTTAGAAGAATTCAAAAATGTATAGAAATAATGTTTCATTTAAAAAAATATACTTTTGCTATTTTTTTAACGTCGTATTTAAATAAATACTTTGAACACCCTGTAAAATATTTAACAAAATTCAACAAACTTTCCAATAAAGATTTGACATCTCCTTAACGTTGACAAATAAATTTCCTTTATCTGCAGTACTTATTGTTTTACACGTCATTTAAAAGAGCCATACAACTGCCACTTTTTTGGTTAAACTCTAAAGGTTTTCATTTTAAAAAAACGACTTTTGCTATTTTTTCAAACGTTGTATTTAAAGAAATATTTTGAACACCCCGCAAAATATTTAAAAAAATTCAACAAACCTTCCAATAAAGGTTTGCCATCTCTTTAACGTGGCCAAATAAATTTCCTTTATTTGCAGTACTTATTGTTTTACACGTCATTTAAAAGAGCTATGTTACTGTCACTTTT
>JAWQRJ010004622.1:0-10879 GCA_033557515.1 Diorygopyx duplodentatus
ATATAAATCATTGTATGTAAAAAATAATTGTATGTAATGTAATTATATTGTGAAAGTAGTCATAAAATAATGAAAGATAATTTAGAACAATATCCAGATCCACTGATTGTTCTACAACGATGTGGAATGCCGAATAAAATAATTGGACCTGGGCAGACCACTATTTTAACTGCATGTATGATTTATACAACAACAAAAATCAAGGTTGTGAAAATATGGAATACTAATCAGAATATCTAGAAGACCAGGAAAGACAAAATCAATTTTTAAAAATGTGAGCTAGTCCCAAATTTGGTTTTCCGCTTATTTTGAGTTATTTTTTGACATAATCTGGAACAATACGGATAAACCTTTGGAACTGGAAAAGTTGAAAAAAGCTAATTAGTAATTTCACGCACACAGAGCAATGTCTAACACTTTAAGAGTTAAAAATAGGTTGGTAAACTTTCTCATATCCCCAGCAAGTCGTAGGTTATGAAAATCTTGCCATAATAATTTGTCTGAGATAACGAAAAAACGATAATAGTAATACCAGGGATTGACAATGAAGCGAAAATTTTTGTTCATGTTTCATAAAAAATCATTGTTACACTAAAAATTTCTAATTCATTGTATCGATTTTTGGAGATAAACTGTATTGTGTTTAGGAATGTGTATAGCAGAACCATAAATTAAAAACGAACCATCGTAACAATGATTTATGGAGAAGAAACTTGAACCGGAATGTACCTTTCCCAGTTTAAGTGCAAATTTTCTATTTATTCATGGATATAGTTTTGTTAGACGTTGATGACAGATGGTGCATATAGTTCTAATGTGATATTTCCATATCAGTCATTATTCCATAATGTGCCAGTTCCATTTATGGTTATTTGGCGTTGACTTTAATTTTGCGCAGCGTGCAGACTTTTGCTTGACATTTTTTAGAATTTAGTTTTAGTTTTTATTTTTCAAGCCAGTTTGCAAAGGTGTCTGTTGTTTCTTGTACCGCTTCTATGGCTACTTCATCAATATCACGTTTCTCAGTGATAACCGCGTCATCTGCATTGCTTAGACTAGTATACCTTCTAGTCCAAGTGAAAAACTCAAAAATTACATCAAACACCTTCATCCAAAAGAAAATTCCTGGTCATGATTCGATTTCTAACACCATCCTAAAGAATTTACCTAGTCCTTTTAAATGCTGTATGCTTTCACTTGGACTAGAGGGTATAAAATCACATACTAACAATGATTTGATTGTCCGTAGTATTTCTTCATCTTGGTGATCTAAATTTTGGTCTTAAAGATTTTTTCCAGATGATGATGAAAATGCGATGACTTTTTCTTTGTCTGTAGTGATCCGATATTCAGTTCATTATTTTATGATTGCTGGTATCGTTGTTTGCTTCTCATAGAATTCTTCTTGTTGTTTTCTATAGTCCTGGATCACTTTTCTCAAACTTCTTATATAATGCTGACAGCTTTGCTGTCTTTGTTGAGAGGTTTGAAGTTATCTAATTCCCATTTTACCTGATGCAATAATTGGTTGAGTTCCGTCTTCATCTCCGGGTTTCTTGTTCTCTTCGTCGTCTGCTTTTCTTTTTAATTAAACTTAGTAGCCTTAATGGTGGTGTGCTATAATTGTTTATGCGTTTAGTTTGTTTGGGTGCAGATGCTAAAGTTGTCGAAAGCATATACCGCCGTTACGATATCCATAAAACCTCCAGCCATAAAATTTATACATTGTTTCTCCATAAGAGGTTTTTTGGGATAACTTTCTTATAATTAAAGGTATGTTAAATCCACTCGCACCACAGTGTACCAGAAATTCTTCGAAATTGGCCATATTTGGATTGTTATAAAACAAAAACTAAATACAATATTTCGAAACGGCTTTCGCTACGTGAAATGCTAGTACTACGATTTTTCGTCGGTCGAATTTTTACGCCATCAGATAGCAATTAAGCTAATTATAACACGACTTCTCTTTTTCCTAGTCTATTCTGCAAATTAGGTGGTGGAAAAGGGCCATTTCAACATTTTAACAATTACGTCGCACATAAAATTATCTACTCTTTCTAAATCTGCAACCAACAATGGTATTAAGGTTCCGGGTAACGTTTTTTTTTTTGCAAAATATGCGACTGCGCGCCAGCGTGTCGCTTCTCTCTTTCTATTTCCAGCAATAAAACTTCCAGCCATAAACTTGATACATTATTTCTCCATAAGAGGTTTCTTCACGATAAAATAAAAAGATATATAAAATATCTTATCTTATATAGCATATATTAAAATCAAAGATATGTTAAAACAGCTTGCACCACGAGAAAGTTTGTTCTTTGCCGCATCCACTCCAGAAAAAAATTGCGATTGGCCATATTTGGATTATTATAAAACATAAACTAAGTGCAATATTTTGAAACGGCTTTCACTACGTGAAAGCTCAATGCTTGTAGTATCTAAAACTACAAGCACTATTTTTTACGCCATCAGATAGTAAATAAGCTAATTTCGTCGCACAGAACAACAATCCTAAAAGAAGCGTCAAAACCTTAACAATAAATGAAAATAAACAATAAACACTCAATTCTTATGCCGAACGCACGACAATATATTCTAACAGAACTAGTAAGAGCTTCCCTTCTTTTTCCAATCAAATTTATAAAACAAGTCTTAGAAAGACAAGATGTTTACCAAGATATTAGATAGTTGGCGTAACTGCTATATAATCATATGCAAATTCAAAAGACAAGTCGTGCAGTGTGTTATAATTAGCTCAATTGCTATCTGATGGCGTAAAAATTCCTATGGTACTAGCATTGGGCTTTCACGTAGGGAAAGACGTTTCGAAATATTGTAATTAGTTTTTATTGTATAACAATCCAAATGTGGCCAATTTCGAAGAATTTCTGATACACCATTGGCTTCGCAATTTTTACTTTCTCTCTTAAAGAGAAAGTAATGCATTTGGTCCAAATCGATGGTGAGATTTTTACATATCTGGACGAATTATGGTATTCTAAGACTAATGGTACCATTTTTGGTCATTGGTCTGTCCGTCTCTGTCCGTCCGTTAGATATAGTTTGCGGTCCACACTTAATATAAAAGTTACTTGGTTTCAGTCTTTCTCTCTTCTAAAAGTATTTACATATATACAGGATGTCTCATTTCTACCAGACGATATGCAACTTCATTTTTTAATGGAAACACAGGATGGGAACTAATTTTTTTTGAATAAACTAGACCGCGGGTCGGCGGACTTTACTGGTCCGCCGCGCTAGGCCGCCTTCTGTTTAACCAGGATGATGAAATACAGAGTTCGTTTTTATCCCCCAAGCGAGCGCGATCTTCCAGGTACTATATCCAAAGTGGCACTGTATAGAGATCGGGGGGGGTTAGGTGAGAGAAGGTCGTGTGAGTGATCATCTCAGTTTTCTGGGGTAATTACTGGGAAATCGACTGACGAAAACTGACTTTTACATGCCGAAAAGAACAAGCTTTCTCGTGCAAGCGGATTTAACATATCTTTGATTTTAAGAAAGTTATCGCGAAGAAACTTTTAGGGAGAAACAATGTATAAATTTTATCGCTGGAAGTTTTACGGATATCGCAACGCCGGTTAATATTATTGAACATTGTTTCAATTGGTTGCTCTATATCATTTACGTCGTTCAGTTTGTAATTGTCATATTATTTAAAACAGATTGGAATAGAGTCCAGTTTACTTTACCGTTTATTAAACTGGGTGGATGTCGACTAAAATGTATTTTGCAGTGATATAAGGATCGGCAGGTGATTTGAATTGAGCTCAGTCAAGGCATATTGATGGATTGTTTTGGTTACATTTTTCTGTGCACTAAGTAATGTGCAAAATATATATTGTTCATACTATAAGGGAAATATATAACACCTTCGGGGCAGTCAGTGTGTTTACAATTTAAATCGCCTATTATCATCATCATAGAACGTGCTAATTAGGGCTTGTATATCATTCTTCGTGAGAGGTTTATTTGGTTGACGATAGGCTGCTGTTATAGTCATTTGACTATTTCCCCAAATGTAATCTTTGCTGACACTTGTTCTAACCGTTGTAATTGGATTTTGTCAAAAAAATCAAAACTTTGTGCCAAAATTTGACAAACTTCTATACTAAAACCAAGACTTGACTATAGATGACACGTAGTATATTTTTTAATAAATACGTTTGTTCATTGAATTGGGGCTCTGCTGCTGTATGAATTCCCGTTTGTCATTTCGCGTAACATTTTTCTTATCGGGAACTCGCAATAATGTTTTTAATCTTTATTACTTTTTGTGTGATTGTTGTAAACGAACTATATTGTGAAGAAAAATTTCCAAAAAAAGTAAAGGGGTCCACCAATTTTTCAAAAAAAGAGTCAAATTGCTCGATATCACCATGTATAAAATCCTTTTGTAATAATAACGTAAAAAGTTTTATGTGAAAACACCCTGTATAGTCTTTTAATAATATTATGAGAACAATGAATATTATTTATATTGATAATTATTAAAGAATTTTGTATATGTAACCAGTATAATTGTATTATCTCCGTCAATTGTTAAGAATATTGTGGAGCTTAGCGAAACGAGACATCAGATATGGTTGTATCATTATCATTTATAATTATGATTCCAGTACAACATAGCCGCTTCAACTGCTTCCAACTAGTCTTCTACGCCAGCAGATGATTGTAGCGTGCCATTAATTAAAAAAATCATATACCATTAATTAAACAAATTCACTCTAAAGATTTATAGGTTTCCTATAAAAGCAGTGTCTTTGACTTTTCTTTCAGCGAGTGTAGCTTCCGTCAATATCAACTTGACTCCTACAAAATGACCTGATATTTTGGAATCTTGTGAAGAAATAAAATGGAACAACACTTCTTTCTAACAAACCTTTCTTTCTAACACAACCTAAACGTGGCCAAAATTTCTAACCTTACCGCTAGGTGAAGAACTTTTTTACGTAATACCTCTTAATACACAAATTTTAAATGTTTTTTGGATGTTATTAAACAGGGTTTTTTGGATGTTATATGAAATTTATTAGGAGTTTATTAGGGTATGCCAGTATGTTTTGTTAGTTTCTGTTAAGCCTTGCTCTCGGATCTTCAGTTCTAAGAAAAATCAACAAACAAACGGAGTTAGTTATTTAATTTGCCCAATGAAAACCTGACACATTTTACTGGCCATTATTAGAAAGGGTTGTGGCTAGAAAATGTTTATCCTTAGGAAAATAACATTTATTTTATTTTAATTTTGTTTAGTTTTTGTTTTACTTAAAGAGGGTAAGTTAACTTTAGAGGCTCTGTAGTAATAAAATAATTAGTACTAACTAATCTATTATACTAATCTTTTATACCAATTATTTTAAACCTTTGATACATATTATCTTACAATGTCACTAATATTGCTTTAAAGGTAATGAAGAACAGAAATTTGAAATAATTGCGGAACTAAAAATATCAATGAAATCAAATGATTTTTGAGTGACACCATAGTATCTGGAATACACCTTTTATATTTGTATTCAGCAGGCAGTAAGAGCATAAACAGCAGAAGTGCTTACCAGTTGTGGCCTTCTGTTACCAACTATTCTTTATAATTTCTCTTTAAAATAGGTTCAGAAAATTGTTTGTCCGCTACTTCAGTTAGGCACCTCACAAGCACTCATATACGTATTGGCGAACAGTATTCAAAATATCAAAATACACATAATTAGTATATTTACCACCATACTTTGCAAGATGAAACTTACAACGCCGCACAATTTGAACTAACTTTCACAACTAGACAAAGTTGCTGCAAGAAAACTGGAAAGAAAAATCAAAACCGGTTTTTAAAGACGCAGGTGAGGGAAGAAACATACAGATGGCTTTAAGAAATATGGTTAGGAGAATTGTATATTGAAGGCCAAACTACTGATTAAATTGGTTAATCTTTTCATGTTTCTTTAACTTTATGACTACTAGAGATCAAAGCAGAAATTGAAATCGCAAAAGCAAAACACAGTTGTTTTTGGACCATCTCTGAGAACAATAATAATAATTATTGTTTAATCATAAAAGAAATTGTACTCCAATTAATCTCCTTGGTATGACATTTTAAATCTTAACTTCGTACACACATGATTATGAGGATATGTGGGGTAAGACAGCGCCTTTCTTCCCAACAAATCTAAAAAGTTATTAGACATGAAAACTTTCTGGTTCGTTCTTCATACACCGACTTACAGTGAGATGGATATTGCAAGAAACTACTAACAAAACTAATAACATATAGAGTTCAGACTTTGGTAAAAACGAACTCTAACATTTTAAATAAATATTAAAATCGGAGAGTAATAGTGCTTCTTTCTGCATCACCTATTTTTTGTTGTACATTCCCAGAAAATCGAATGTATAAATTATAAGCGGTATCATTGTTTAGCAAAAGTTGAAGAGTTCGAAGTTTATTGGAAAGATTTAGGTGACTTGAACTTTACAAGTCAAGTTTTAGATAATTACGATAGATAATTATTTAGCACAATCGACGTCAAGTTCCAATTTAATGTGGTCATTAAGGAATGACTTATTAGATCGTAATTACGTAAAATATACAAATATATCTACATTCATTAAGCATTATGCGCGTGTTTGTTGATTAAATTTTTAGTTTTGATGCGTTACCGAAGGAATTTGTGTACAAAGGATATGACAAGATAAGAAGTTTATTGTTAATTCATACAAAAAATTTAAAAAATCCACAAACAATGGCATTTATATATTTATCGTTTTTGTCTTTTTTTGTTACTGTCCTTATAAGTATTTTTGATAAACTTTGTAAATAACTAAACAGTGCAGTCTATATTATACATTTGAATTATTTATACGTGTTGTTGATTTTATACATTCCAAAGAATTGTAAAAATTACGAATTCACAAATCTTTTTGTTCATTGCTTGTGATTGTTATACTATCGCAGTTTATTATTACAGTACAATGTGGTCACCGATATTTTTGCTGATAGCACACACAAAAGGTTAGTTATAATGGTTATTTATGATTATATTAGATGCAACGAAAGATAATAATTGGAATGCTGATTTAACATATTTGCGGGACTTAGCACTAATTAAGCAACTAGTCGCTAAATTTAAAGTAACTAAATAAACACATGTGCCTTGAAATTAATTATATATTCTCGACAGGAAAAGTACTTGGTTACTTGATTTTTTTCCTTTTATTGCTATGAACCAAACAAGTAATATACTATATTTAGTTGTATTAGTTTTAAATATATTATAACAATATATAATATACAACCATAGCATACAACCAAGAAGCCCTCAAGAGTTCCTTTCAGTTACTAAATCATAAATCATATCATTTTGCAATGCAATAATCATTTTTAAGTTTGAAACAACATACAGCTAACGATTTTTTGTTAATACGGCTTTTCACATCTAGGTACCTTGCAGTAAATTAAAAAAAAAGTAAACAATAAATTATTATTATTGGTAGTAAATCATACAACCAAGAAGCCCTCAAGAGTTCCTTTCAGTTATTAAATCATAAATCATATTATCATTGTGCAATGCAATAATCATTTTTAAGTTTGAAAGAACATACAGCTAACGATTTTTTGTTAATATGACTTTTCACATCTAGGTACCTTGCAGTAAATTAAAAAAAAGTAAACCTTGCAGTAAATAAATTATTATTATTGGTAGTAAATCATTTGGTAAAATTATTTCATGATAATACTAATACATGATGATATTTGAAATAATACGGAAAGTAAAAAAATTACCTATTAATTGTTAGCGAACGTTTAATTTAAAGTATGATGATTATTTTTCTTCAATTTTTAAGGCAATGTGAAGAACTAGGTGGTTTACAAAAACATTAATAATATGTATTTATGAGCATTTATATGTTGTTTTCACAATTTATTCTGATTATTAGGGCAACTTTTAATTTTTTAAATCCACCATTACACCTGAAGAAAATCTGCATATTCATAATTTCGTTTTAATTTTAATTTTTAATCGGCCACATGAGTTCTAACTATCCAAGGCTCTCCAAACTATCAATACCAAAACACTACTCAGTAAGTGAATCATTTTTAGGAAGAACAATTTGATATTATAGTTAAAAATAAATAAGGAAAAATCAAGTATCAAGACAGAACTTTGGTGCTAAGCAGTTATTTCAGTTAGCAGTTAACTTCATTTCTCTTTCTACCCCCTAATTTACATTCAATATTTAGACATAGCATCAACATTAAAGAAATAAATAATTAATTAAACTGAACTAACCGTATATTTCAAAATATGTTGTTTTTTGGTGTATCAGCCAACCAAGTGAAAATAAAAAACCTCCGTTTTTCAAACCATGCTTTCGGGTGTATTTAACTCTTCATCAAGAAAAGAACAAGACCCTTATTTTTCTGTACTACAGAAAAGGAAGAGTGAGTTTATGTTACAATAAATGCATTGTTGTAACATAAATTAAAGTTGTAACATAAACTCACTCTTATTTTTTGTAGTCTAACCTGATGAAGAGTTAAATGCACTCAAATATACAGTTAAATACACTTTTTCGCTCGGTTTTTTAAAAAAATGAAGTTTTTATTTCCAATTGGTTGGCTGATACGCCAAAAAACATATTTTGAGTTTTAAAAGGTTCAATTTAGTACGATAATTAATTTAGTACGAGTAATTATTTAGTACGATAAATACATATGCTAAACGTTTTGGTTCTTCTATAATGATCAATCGCTATTAATTTTTATTACAGTTTCTCTGGAATCTTTATTTAATGAACGGTGAATCTTAATTTTACCTTTGTTTAGTGTTCAGTTCGGAAACGAACAATATTAATATTATTAGTTGTTGTGATTGTATTTTACATTCTTTATATCTTAATTTTGCAGATATAAACAGGTGAATAATATTCTTCTACTTAAAATAATCCTTTGTAAGACTGTTGTAATGGTTATTTTCCAATAATAAAATGTCTTAAAGTAATACAATTTGATATATTAAAACACGATTATTTTAATTGTTAATTTCTATGCGCCCAACTCAATATAATGTTTTTGGGCATTTTCGTCGATCTGGTCAAGATCTTTTTCAAGATCTGCCTTGAGTATTGACCAGTCAAGAAATCTTGATTGGTCAATAATCAAGATTTGCGAAAATGCTCGAAAACGGATTACTTATAGCGTATTAACTAGTCTTCTTTTATTATATTTACTTCTTTTATTATTTAATTATATCAGATTAATCAAGTAGTTGTCTACTTAATTTAATTTCTAGTTAAAATCTGGCGCCAAAAAACGCCACGATATTAACATTTGAAAATATTAATATCGTTTCAGCAAGAAAATTTCTCTGGCACATAAAGATCAACTTGCAGATTTACTGTTAGCTGTCTAACACTCCCAGTACTTACTAATTAACTAACTTTGATTTCTCCATTTTTTATATTCGAAAATGGAGAATGGCAAACTGATTACAAATTTTTTTAATTAGCAAGTGTTATTATTATAGCTTTTTCATAGTCTTTACAGTTTTTAAGAAACCAACAGATCATAATTCTTATTTCATTTTTACTTAGTGAAGTAATAGCATGGAAAACTCAATTTCTGTAGCTGTACTTGGAGGTCCTTAATTTACTTGTGATCTTTAAAGTCAATCAATTCTTCAGTCTTTAGAGAAATGATTTACCACAGTACAAAAAAACACAGAAAAACAGTACAATTAATAACTTTTACTTCAATCCCATGTGATCAAAAGTTTACATTTCTGGCGGAGAACAGTACTGTCGGCAAGAATGAGGGAGTAAGATTTGGTCTGAAGGGACACGAGACGATATTTTCCAAACGTTTTATGTTGTAATGGTTCTCGCAATGATTTCATTGCCATCTTCTGGTAGGAACACTTTGGGAGAAAAAAATCTTTTTAATGCACCGAAACATCAACTTAATTTGCACAAATCAAAGTGAAGTATTTTTGGGGAAAATGGGGGAAGTGAATATTTTTCGTGTCATATAATAACAATTTAGTTATTAGTTAATACTAATTAGTTACAAAAACTTGTAGTGAATAACTATTTCTGAATTGATTCATTAATAATAATAAATAATAAGTATTTTAAAATCTATAGAGTTTTAAAATATTTATGTATCTGAAACCATCCTGCATAAAACTGGTTTCAATAGAAAATCACTCTGTTGGTGAACAAAACTCAGCTTACATTGTTGATGAACAAAAGTTGTGACTGAAAGTCGCTAGAATTTACAAATTTTAAATAATGTTGGCCTTTCTTGTTGTCCCCTAAGTATTATATTAGTCGTCCTTTGCACAAATTTTATCTGAAATTGTTGGGATTATAAACAAGTTAAAACTCTGGCTCCACTAAACCAATTTTAGCTAAAGAATATGACGCCTTTAACTTCTGTTGAACTCTGTTGAAATATACAAATTTTAAATAATGTTGGTCTTTCTTGTTGTTCCCTACCATTTTAATTTCCATGCATTAATTTTCGGCCACCTGATGAAGGGGACTTTAATAATGATGAAGTATTATATTAATCGTCCTTTACACAAATTTTATCTGAAGTTAGCAGGATTATAATGCTAAAACTCTGGCTCTACTAAACCATTTTCACCTAAACAATATGCCGCCTTTAAATTCTGTTGTATTGTGCAATTTTTCCTTCCTGAAAGAATAACTGTTGCAAATATTTGTAGGTTATATTTTGGAAAGAAAACGTAGCAAAATGCTTAATTTTATTTAATTTTATATAATTATTAAAAACGAAAATTTGGTTCTACAACTAAACCACTTGAACTTGCCAGTTGGATATTCTTATGCTTTTGGACAT
>JAWQRJ010004623.1:0-10879 GCA_033557515.1 Diorygopyx duplodentatus
TCAATAGATAAAAATGATGACAATTGGCAATATGTTACAGAGAGTGATGCGGTTCCGACAGGAAAAATAGATGTTACTTCTGAAAATCTTGTTAGACTGGATTTATCTGTAAGCACAAGAATTCCGTTGCATCTTTTTCATTGTTGAAAATCAATGCCACCAAACTGGTACTATTCAAACCAACAGAAAAAGGTGTTCCTGCTACTATAAAAAACCAAAATTTTCAAACATAACTATTGTTTCTAAAATGATAGGAACTATAACACTGCTTACATGGAAGGATAAAAGGATAGTAATTCTTTTGACTACCTGGAATGATGCCGGAATGACATCTATCAGGGGATATATAGGAGGTGGGATAGAAGTGACGGTCAGTAAACCTAACGTGGTGCTCAACTGCACAGCTTCCAATTGGGGAATTGAAATACTTAGTCAATGCGTATATTATCAATAGAACCTTAAAAAACAGAGTGGGCAAAAACCAAGGACGCACTTAAAATTTGCAAAGCACTCTCAAGTAAAAAAACGTGCAAAGAGGGTTCAAAGAGTTAATATCCTAGTGTTACACGTTAAATTTCGGACACATTTCGTTCTGTTTTTTGCCTTTTTTTCAAGATATGGAATGTTGTTTTTTTTACGTTGATGCATAAGTATGGAATACATTCGTTATCTTGGAAAATAAAATATTTAAAAAAAATCTAGTGTCACATCGATTTTTATTTTGAATTATGCATATTTTACTTTATTAAACTGTGTTAAACTGAAAAACAGAACAGTAGTCAGCCCCACCAGCTTTAAACACAAATGAACAAAAGAACTTACGACAATTGTTTGCAAGCTTTTCTATTTCCATTCTCTCCGATTCCTCTGATATTTATTCCTCTGGCATTTTGCTTGTACTGAGTGTGGCACATGTGGAATTTGACCCGCCGTATGCTTTACCCCAACCTCATTAACTGACAAAATTGCGCACCATAAAACCACTCTAATCTTCTCATGGTTTGGCTCAATTGAAATGATAAATCAATTTGCTGACTAGTAGTGATTTGCACACTCGACTGCCTTGCAATTTTCCCAACCGGTAACGGGAAATAACTAACTTAGCTAAAGGTTAATTTCTAATTAGCCCGCCTCTGCGGCAACTATGCCACCACACGCTCGGTACTGATGTCTAATCGTACGATGTCCTGACGGCACGTGTCTATCTAGTCAGCTTAATTTTATTGGCGACGTCACGGCATGCCGCGATCGTTAACCGCCTCTTGTATCCGATATCCTGCTGAAATTGCTGGCCAAGGGATCGTGAGCAATGAAGCGCCAGCGAGGGATGCTCACCCTTCTCCGAACGGTTTCCTACTTGATGCTGTGACGTGACTGGCGTGTCAACTCTTGAAGTAGCAGCGCAAGGACTTTCAAAATGCATCCGCTAAAAGGATATCCACATTAAAACGTTGCACGTCGAGAGACAAAAGGGAAGAAATATAATTCTCAGGCAGTAATTATAATGTAATTCTGAAGCAATAATTCTCCGTATACTAAAAAGTCCGTAAAAAGTATGAAAACCTATAAATATTTTCAAAACTGTTTGCAAAGTTGAAGAGAAATAAGTTTTAAAACAGACTCGAAGTTCCTGTATAGATAAACAAACAATTTTGCAGGAATTCTTCAAGAAGTGTTAAACTTAAGAAGTGTTAAATGTTAACTTCTTCTTAAAGCTTACATGTAATAGTGGTTGACGTAAAGTTGTTGTGGGATAAAATAATATTGTGGTGTTATGCAATAAAAATTGAATGTTCTTATTGTTTATTTTCACTTGTCATGACTGTTTTAAACCCAGTTTTGCATATTTAAATTTTTGTTCTACATTTTATTTAAAACTTTCACTTTTGAGTTAAAATAATATAAAACTCGCATACTACAAGTACAGATACCGGGCTGAAAATTATGCCCTAACCACGGGGATAAATCGACAACTAAAAAAAATAACAAATATTGTCCAAATTACACATTTACACAAATTAAAACATATCTAGCAACAATCAAACTCCAAGAATCAAAGGAGACAAACAGGGCCGCTGCTATGGCAACACAAACCCAAAGAAAAGCTTCGAAGAAGCGCCATCTTTTTCTCTGCTACTGAAAATTTAAAAGTAAATCAAAATTTAAATTTAAAAACACATTTTGACCGCTTCTTAACATCAACTCCGACGTCTAATTGAAGAATTGCAATCGTTCCTGTCCACTTACTGTTTTAAACGCTCCGAAGAAAGAGGACTCTTACTCCGCCTAAGATAAATACACATTTTTGCTTCTTTTAAATGAAATTGATATAATTGATATACCTTTGTTTCTTCTTTTTCGGACTAGTCCTCAATAAATTCAAAATTAACTATGTAACCTCAACATTTTATAAGTGTTGCTGTTGATAGTCTTTTTCTTTATATTTACCCGTTTAAATTAAAATGTGGTTTGAAAACAGTATGGTTCTTTTCTTCTTATAAAAAAAATCAATCATTTACTTTTTTCGAGTTTTTAATTCGGCGATATATAATCAGCGTTACAGTCCAACAAGATCCATTGTCTTATTGCATATTCTTCTCCATTCCCTCTTATTTCTTGTGAGTAGATTCCAATCTCTAATTTTTACTTCCCCCTTTGTTTTTGCAAAAACAGAGTTCTATTTTTTATTCTCTTTCTTTCTCTTTTTACCTCCTGGTGAAATTTCCACGTTTGTTCTCTTTCATAACTGTTCCCCATCATTTTCATCTTTTTATCTAGATATTCCCTTTTCTTTCCTCTGCATATTGCTTTAGTTTCTTTTTTACAGCATTCGATCCGTGTCATATGTGTCCTGCTTTATCATTTTCACCCTTTTCCCGTTTCATTAATGCTTCTTCACAATCGATATTGTACCACCCTTTTGCTACTTTTCTTTCTTTCTATCCCTCCTTTGCTTGCTTTTCCTTTCTCCTTTAAGCCAACCCAACTTTCTCCTCTAACCAAAAACTTAACCAATGAGGAAAAGCAATCTAAATTCATTTCAAAAATCCAAGTAAAGCGGCGAAGTATTGATTGGTACGTTCATTAAGTTTAGTGAGATTGTCAATATCATACCTCATACATTTTCAAAAACAATCCGTTATGATTTACAATCACTATCTAAGATTTTTACAGTTTCAAAATCAAAAGTGGTGATCAGTTTAAATCATATAGAGATGGTTCATCTGGACTTATTCTTTATTCTTTTATGCCTTATTCTTTACATATTAGTTCTACAATCACTTTTGTGTTACAATTCTACTTTCTTCTACGTTACTAAAGTAAATGACTAGTAACGAGCACAAACTACCGATCAATCCTTACATTGCAAGTTAAAATAGCATTTGGTCTAAGTAAGACTGGGAAGAGGACCCTAATGGGCTCCTTAATGCTATTAAAAATTAGCCGTATTGGGATACCAACCCCCATTCTTTGAATTCTGAATAATCGGTTTGAACACTAACATTAATTTATCAGACAACTCCTGATTGTGTTCTGCATCTAGTTGTGAAGATTATAGGTAGTCGGATTGGATCATTATTGTTGGAAAAACTGGAAAAAAAATTAGTTTATTTAAATTTTGTAACTTTATGCTTGAATGTATTGACAAGAAGTTAATGTAACGTCCAGGGTAGATACCCAATCAATAACTATAGTGATATCAGTCGATCTTATGCCTTTGAAACTATTAAAAACCTGAAGAATGTCATCAGTTTCAACAAGTGATATTGCTTATAATTATGTTATCAACGAACATCTTTATAAACTGTAATTGATTGAACACAATTAAGTATGCTATTAACCAATACAAAATCCATCACTATTAAAACTGAAACGGGACTAATAAGGGAATCTGTAGGTTTACCACACTTCTATCTATGTACAACACCAAGAAAATAGTTTGAAAGGTGAACCTTAACATTTCCATAAATTCAACTTGTGAGTTACAATGTGGTTGAATCAAATGCCAGTAATAATAACTAATGCCATAAGTAATTAGTCGCCTCAAGCCATAGACAACACTTGTAAGTAACCACAAGATGAGATTATGGCTGCAAGAGGAATGTCCTACATGTGAATTTTATATAAGAAATATGAATTCGAATATATAATTTAAGACAGAGAATTCAAGTAAGGAATTTCTTCCTATATTTCAGAATTCAAGTGGCTGCATATCATAATAAAAAATAACCATTGTCTTATTTTCGAACATTACTTTCCGAGTACAGTAATTATTTGTGGACAATTAATAAGTTTTGGGTTGATCTTTATTTTGCGGTTTCTAATGAACATCTGCGCAAAAACGCGTTTAGATTGTAATTAACAAATTCTGTGCTGTTATCTACTTTCCCCCTATAAAAGGAAAAGCCAAAGAAATAAGATAAGTATTCTGTAATATTAGTAATGTAATGAAAAATAGTGTTTTTCCTTTTTCCATTGACAGTATTCCGTGTGCAGCAGCTAAAGACTGAGGTACTCTAAATTTGAGATATATTATATAATACCCTACATACGTCCATTTGTAATAAAACGTTTAGAATCCTCAAATTATCAAATTGAAAAGGTAGCAAGAAAAGTGTGTTAATTAATGTTTGTTTGTTTCTAAAGAATTGTTCATTTTCTTCTATAATCTACCGCACTGTTTTACGCTACTATTAGAAGAAGACAAAAGTCGAACAAAATTATGATATTTACATTTCCAAAAGCTATTGTTAGCCTCGATTGTGAGCTACTGAAAATCTATAAATAGGGTATTTACTACAGTAACCAGACGTATGGCAATGGCGTAGTATTTACTAGACATTAATATAATTTTTCAGCTTTGGTCACGTAATAAATATAAGCGTGAATGTTTGTTAATAATTTTAAATGTCCACTAATTTTTAATCAATCTTTTCAACGAATTTTTTTACAGAAGTATGAAAATTCTTTGTATTCTTTGGATAATTTAACACACGACTGGAATAAATTTGTGTATTATTTACAAGAAATGATGAGCAAATTATATTAACAAACAATTAATTGCCAAAGCACCTAATAGTTTAAATACTCTGGGCTCAAAAAAATACCTCTGAAAATAGCTGTTATAAAAAAAGTAACAGTACAAAGTTAAGGTTAAAAAGAAAATGTTATTTAGGTGGATAATATATTTTTTCTCTTCGACATTCAACGTCAGCAATTAAATCTTTTACCACTAAATAATAAAATTATCACTATTTGTGGGTATAGTGGAATACGCTATTGCTAATAATAGAAATTAGATGACCATTGGTTGAGTTAATTAGTGGTTACGGTAAGATTACTGTAATAAGTTGTCGACCTGTTGTTAGTTGCAAGTACATGACATTCCAGAAGACATCACTATTGGTTGAAAAGTATATTCACATTTATTTAATAATTGTGCTTTCATTTTGTATTTTGCGCTGATTTTATTCTAAAATAATTTTATACTCTTTAATTTTAGATTATCACTTTATATCATCACAGTTTTTTTTAAATAATTCGTCTTTTTTAAACGAATTCTTCAAGTATATTTTTAAACAACATAAACAAACAGCGTAATGTTAAGCGGCACTAGTTTGTAAGTAAAGGTGAATTTAGCGTAAAGTATTAAATTTATGTACATTATGCTATGAGATCAAATAAACTTAATTTCATCGTAATTAACATTCTATTTAATATTCGTAAACTTAACAAAGTAGTTGAACACCTCATAATTTCCTAAATAAAAGCAAACAAACGTGAACGCGGTGTTTAATATAAATAATACAATGTTTAGATAATATTCTATATTGAAAGGATTATTTCTGTTTGTAATAAAAATGTCGAGGTCATGTTTTATGTTACGAAAGTAGGGTTCCCAATATTTTTAGCAACTAGGGCATATCGTCATTGTTAGGGGCTGATAAAAATGATGCTAAAAATGCCGTCATTTTTGTAATTTATTAAAAAATAACGTTTTGCTTTACGTAAACATACGTAAAAATTGCCCCTTTCTTTTGTAACGGAAATGTGAGCAATTTTTACATTTCAAACTGAACATCCTATGTTTCTTTTATCCTCCTATTTTTAGATTTTACTGCAATTGAAATATTTCTTTGTGAAATGTCCAATCCAAATACTATACACGAATACATATTTTCGAAAATAATTTGACTTGCTTAGGATAATTATCCTTAGCTTTTTTGTAATATATTTTTTAATACCCATTATCTTTGTACTTACGAAGACGATATGACAAACCATATCCAGACGTACTTGTGAAATGAACGGACATAAAACTTTTTTGCCCATTTGAGATACAATGGGGGTATATATAGAGATTTAAAATATAGAACAGAACTAAAAGTATGTTGAAAAATCAATAAATTAAATCCAACGTCTACAATTAATCGTAATTGTCCTTCTATCAGAAATTCTATATACTAATTCTATATAATTCTAATAACTGAATAATAGATAAGTGATACTTATATTATTATTATGTTATATTGACTGTTTAACTTTTAAAACGAATATTACAGTCGTGGAAATATCAATTGGTAATGAAACAATTTTTTTGCAATATTAAGATTTTTACTACCTAAGTAAAATAAGTTTTCAGTAATAATTCTCTGTCAGAGCAATAAAAAAAAACAGTGGCATTCCGGATAGGGCTTACAATACCGGGATTCCGGTATTCCGAATACCGGGATTCCGGACGAATTTTGCTCGGTATTGACGTAAAAAATACCGCAATTTTGGTATTAACATATTACTATAAAAATTACATTTTACAATATTTAATACAGTAAAAAATGAAATATGTCTCATAATGTTACCAATAAATGGCAAATGTTATTTATTTCGTAACCGTTAGTTTCTAACCGTTCTAATTTATTTAAAAAAATAAATTGATGCATCTGCTTGTTTAATTTACAACATACACCGGATTTATCTGTCTTTCTTTGATAGCGACTAAACGGTTAGAGAAAGAAAAAGAAGGGAATCGATTCAATTTATTAAAGAATATAAATAGAGAATTACTTCTTAATTCAACTTTTAGTTTTAGCGTTGTCATAGTTATTTTATCTGAAGAATGAGCAGGGAGGAAATGGTGGATAAGTTTTTAACCTTAGGTAAATGCGACAGAAACGTTTTACTGGCTTTTACTTGATTTCTCTTTATGGTGTTTTATAAAAATCCAAATTTACTGCACTGAATCGACAAAACTCTTACGACATTTCAAAATCTTACCCTTGAAATCGTGTGCAAATGTATTATTAAGAGTGGCCAGCATTGTGCAGCGTTTTACATTATACCGTGATTTTTTATTGTTTTACCACTTTTGACAGTGTTTTATTAGCTTTTTCAAACCCAGAATTTAATTTCTTAGAAGTAATTTAAAGTAATCATTTAAGTAATTAAATAACATAACAGTTAGAGTCCTTTTTAACTTAGCATGAAGTGTTATTAAATGAAGTCTGAATCTATGCAATTCACTTTCAAAAATCTCCCTTTCCGATCTAAAATATTTTTTTAAGATACAGTACGTTCAGTTTACTCTAGGCATTATTAAATATTGAGAAAGTAAAGATTACTTCGAAAACAGTTAGAATAAGGCTAATAATAATACTTACTAATAATACTTGTATAAATTAGAAAGAGAATGCAATTTGACACAATATATGTAATATTGTGTCAAAGTCACCTTAAAATTCTTGACTTATCTTGTTATTACTAAGCTCCATTCCAATTAATTTTCTTTAACAATAATGCAAAGAAAAATAACATATCATCTGTTAACAACAAAATTATTTTTTAATATGCACTTACGTTTTATACAATGCATATTCAGTTAATTTATTTTATTATTAAATATTGACAAAATCCCTAAATTTAATATTCTAGTGCATTAAGACTAAGAAATATAATATCTACAGGTGTTTTATTTAAAAAAGTAAAATTGACTCTTATAACACTTTTCCTGAATAGCCTGTGTAATAAAATATAATTTTAGGTTATACATTTTAAAAATCTGAATCGATTTCCTATTTAAAGGTTTTTTCTATCTCTAACCGTTTAGCCGTAATACAAAGAAATACAGATAAATGAGCCACCTGTATGCTGGCTCTATAAAAGAATTTTGTTGATCTTGTTGTACTTGCAGAATTCATGCATTTATTGTATCCTATGTTCCTATCCTCTACTTTATTTATTTATCTACTTGTAGGGAAAATGTTAAGTTACCTGAATTCATTTTGTGGTCAACGTTAATTTTAAAAACAATTTTTTATCTGCTTTTAGATATTACAGTATTGTAAGCACTAATTCTGAATTACTTTTGTAGTCGTCTCATGCCAGTACCACTGGACAGTAGTTCTGTAATTAACAATAATGCGTACCAATGCTAATTACTGTTGTACATTCTGCTGTACACCCTTCGTCGATCTCTCACGATGTGGAGAATATTTTTTTAATTCATGACCACTGCTTATATTTTTAACTTTTCATTCAAAGAAAAAGGAAGAAAGGAGATGCGAGCAGAAAAGGAAATAGCAAGGCATTAGAAGTAAAATGAAAGAAAAAGATGCAATGTGAAAGAACAAAAGAAGTAGGTGCAAGACTAGAGAAGACGGAAGGAAGAGCCAAAAATCTCTTAGGAACCATATGAATCACACTCTCATATAGCTCTACTACTCATGCAGTCTTCTAGAGTGGACAACGAAAGAAAGGATGCGAAAGAAGAAAACCGGAAAAAGAAGACGGCGGAAAAAGGAGGAGACAGGTGGCATTTCAAAGTGCCGAAGAAAAACAAAGATGAAAAGAAGGATTAAGCAGAAAGAGGAGCAAGATGATTATGAAATCGAAAAACGATAGAAGGCAGAAGAGCAATAATGAAGAAAAAGGAAAATAGAAGAAGGTGGTGTGACGCCATAATTCTGGGTTTAAGGTTTAACAAATAAGTTCATTTGTCAACATCTTTATTAACATCTCTGTTGACATATCATATTTGTTAACATCAATCTCGAGAAAGGAAGAAGAAGGAAGGAGTCAGGAGTAACCAACAGAGAAATATAAAATTTCAAGCGGTAAAAAACGAAGAGAAAAAGATTAAGGAAGTAAAAGTAAAAAGACCGAAGGAGATAAGGAAAGAAGATAGAGGGAACATCCAAAATTTCACCCCTTTTGGTGTTGTGCGAAGTCGTAGAATAGACGGGTACAGAACCAGCAGGCAAATTGAAAATGGACAACAAGGGTAAAAAGAAGGGTAGGGGAAGAACGAGCAAAAAAGAAAAACGGGCGAAAACGGAAGGAATGGAAAATAGACGGCATTTGCAGAGCAGTTATCTCTTAGAAATTAGAGAAGCAACTTAGAATTCGATGATTTGATGTATATGATAATGTAGGCATATATTTTGGGAACTAAAATAATAAAAAAATGAAAAGGAGCAGCAAGAAGAAAGAAGAAGGGCAGAAAGGGAGAAAAGGAATAAAACGAAGAAGAATATGAATGAAGAAGGCTGAGAAGAACAATAATATTTAAAAAACGGTAGAAAAAATAACTAGAAGGTAAAGGAGATAGCACACTTAATAAAAGAATGAGGAAATAAGCAACAAAGAAGAAATAAATCGGAAGCAAAGAGAAAGGGGAGAAGGCGGAAGGAAAAGGAAAGAAGGAATAAATATGCAATCCAAACAGTATTAACCCTAACCCAACATAATGCAAACTAACAAAACAAGCAAGGGTTCGACGAAGAAAGATAAAAGGAAGAAGGTAGAAGTTTCGAGAAAAAATAAACAAAGGAAAGTAAGGAATGTGAGGGAAATGGGGAAGAACGGCAAGGGGTCGGAAGAGAAACGAAGCAACAACGCATCAAAATTTAGCTACAAGAAATATAGGCAACTGTAGCATAAAGTGCGAAACAAAAAGAAAGTGGAAAAATCCACGACTCTAGGCTGAAGAAAGAATAAACAATGAAATAAGGCAAACGGAATAAGGAAGAAGCAAGAAAGAAGAAGGAACGGCGGACAAATGTGCAATACTCAGATGAACAAAGATAGAGGGAATAAATATAAGAATCCAGAACAAAGGGGAAGAAATAGTGCATTAAATAATGAAGGAAGTACGAAAAGACTGACGAACACAAATTCTTTGAAAAAGAAAGAAGAAACACGAAGACGGAAGCGGAAGAAATAGAGAAGAAAGAAAGAAAAAAGTTTGAATACGGAAGAAAGGGCGCAGAAAAGCAAAATGTAAAAGGAGAATGAAGAAAGATAGAGCAAAGCAGAAAGAAGGTTGAAGTCAGATTGATAATAAACCCAGCAAGATGTGCAACTAAAGAAAGAAGTAGGAAAAAATTGGTTCGGTTTGGATTGAATTTGCTTGGGTTCGGTTCGATTTAGTCCCGATTAGATTAAGTTCGGATTTAATTGTATTGGATTTGGTTGTTCTTGGATAAAATTTAGGTAGGCTTACTTCTTAGTTCTGGTTGGGTTTTGATCTGATTTCGTTCGGTTCGGATGCGTTGGGTTTGAATTTTTTCATCAATCTGCTCTACATGGATGAGTTCTCCTACAAGAGTTGTAGAGGAACTCTTGTAGAGGAACCCATCCATATTGAGCTGATGAATGAAAAATGCAAATATCTAACTTCTTAAACTTCTCTATCTAACTTTATAAAAATAATATAGCCTCTGCAGGGGTGATATTGTCTAGATAATATTTCGAATCTATAAAACAGCCTGTGAAAAAAAAACATCATCATCATCATCAACAACAACAAAAATCAGTGGAAATAAAAATCCTTCCCATGTCCACACCATGCAGAGAACACTGGAAGTTTAATTAAGTATTATTA
>JAWQRJ010004624.1:0-10878 GCA_033557515.1 Diorygopyx duplodentatus
TCAGAATAATCTACCATGCCCCTTTTCCCATAAGATTTGTGCGGGGTCTTTCATACACATCCGAAACAACCCCTCATAAAAAGTTTTTGTACATTCAGTGCAGTTTTTATACCAGTTCATTAACTCATACGTGACTGAATGAACTTGTTAGAGATTGGCACAATTCCTATATTGAAGTCAACATGTTGCTCCCGGAAGTCACTCCAAAGTTAAGAAAATTGCTTGGAAAAGTTGATCCATTACATTAATATATATCGTCTAAGAATTCGATCAGTAAAAATAAAGTTAATGGATCTATCCTGTTTAGAAATCCTGTTCCCACGTACATATTTTCATCAATTATTTTTTAGCAATAGTAAGGGGTTAATTTAAGACGGTATACAAAGTCTTCGTAAAAATCTACTTTTGTGTGTAAATTTATAAAATCTAATCACATAAACCGAAAATACCCTGCATCTCATTTATATTTAATCAATATTGTGAATTTATTGCGTGAAGTTTGTACTGCTCTGCTCAATTTATTGTGAATAATAAATAATGTGAATATACACTGACAGTTATTACACCTCCATGCAGGTAATAAAACACAAATTCTAGTTAAATATTTATTTCGTGTGTTCTGTGATCGTTGTTGAAATGTAGCAGTTCTGATGATTTTTTATCTGCCAGTCTACTGTGTGTTTTCTTTAAATACTTGATTCCCGTAGCATTTTGCAACACAGCTTGTGATAAACAAGATGTCCACTCAACGGAAGCTCCTTGAGTTATAAGATCCCATGAGTTTTTCTATGGAACATTTATTAGTTACTAAGTAAGTATTGTACGTCATTCAGATGTGCAACATGTTCTGGCATGAATAGACCTAAAGCTCCCTCAGGTATTTAAAATCATTTCGCTAATACCATCATGTAAATTACACAATGTGATTCAGTCTTAATAATATTGCATGGTAACTTCTTTAAATGAAAAAAAAATTGCAGAAAAGCTTAAGATTAACATGTTGTGATCATTCCTTTTAATGCATTATTTGATGGCGAGTAGCTGGATTGTTATATCTAAATATGATAGATTTGGTTATAACGTCAATTTATTATAATATTATTATATATTAAATACAAACCTAAAAAAATCGATCTTTTTTACACATTTAATGTACTTAAATATTACAATTGATGTTATTTTTACTCTATATAAATCCACATCAGGAACCTAGTAGCTCGGGTAAAATGTACCCATTGCGCGTCTGTAGATTTCAGACACGCGCGCGCACTCGGGTTAATCAATAACAATTATCTAATTGTTACGCGTTATGATTTATAATTACTGAAGTGCGATAAAAGCACCGCATAATTTTTAATTTAATTATTGATCCTAGCGATTGCGCACCTTACAGAAAAATATACTTCAATATCTTATCCAGAAATTAGTTTCAGACACTTTGATGATGATTTTTGCTCTATCAGCTGTATATTAGGAGACTCTTTGCGGTCCCACGTTTATACTTTAAGGTACAGACTACTTTGATACAAGTTTATCCAAACAAGCATTAGACTTTTATTCACTTTGTGCTTTAAATGGAATTTTCATGAACGAAACAAGTTTCCAACAATAGCTGGGAACATACTTAAAAGTATTCAATCTTCTCAGGGGAAAGTCGTTTCAACTTTTCTCGTTCATATTCCGGCATTGTCGGGGCGTTCGCAAAAGTAACGCAAAAAGCGTAATGCGGACGTGTCATTAAAAGGGTCTTGATTAATATGCGCAAAACTGTTCTAATTTTTAAGCGCTTCGTCGGATATGCCCAAACTTCAAAATTAACCCACTTTTTGCGTTACAAGCGCTATTTTCGTAAAGTTAGCGTTCCTCGAAAATCTGGCAAACTTTCGTACAAGCCATGTAACTTTTATTATTATTTCTTTCGTCTCCTCGATAAAGCGACAAAAAAACAAACGGAAGTGGCGTTCTGCTAGTCTAAAGATATAAAAGAGGCGCCAGTGGTAACCCTGGAAAATCCAATATGAGAAAATTCGTTGATTTACGATTCATAAACATGTATTTGTATTCGTATTTTATTTCGTATCTATTTACTTCAGCTAGAAAATTCCTTGGTTTCATTTTTAACTTTACGAAATCTTTTTCTCTAATCCCATAATTAAAGTTCCCTTTACTCTAGAATTATTACTAGATTAGTACTAGAGCAAGTAATTCCGTATATCCTGCAGTAGGACGCTAAGTCCTTCAGGTAATCACACAGTAATTGGTTTGCGTCTAATCGGAATTATTCTACAGATTAGATCGTCACCAACATTTCAAGGTTATAGTTGGGGTGATTGTGGTTCTAAATGATTTTAAATTTTTTTTAACTTCCAGTAGTCTCCTTTAAAATAATTATGAAACGGAATGATGAAGTTAAAAGTTTTTTAGTCAAAACGATGATTTTAAACTTTTGTTTATAAACATACTTTATAAACAAAATTTTAAAATCATTGTTTTGACTAAAGAACTTTTAATTTTATCATTCCGGGTGATTGAGTTGATTGTTCATTCAGGAACTAGTGATAGAAATGAGTTTACAATTCCTTAACATGCTCAGGTAGTTGAAAGAATTGTAAAGGAGGTTACAGCAGCGTCCAAGCACGTTTGTGGTTTCAAAAAGCAAGATGGCTTCATTAGGGTAAGATTGCTGGACAGAAAACACCTTCCAAAGTTTGAAACGAAGCGTCACTTCAGATCTGCAAAATATGTATTTGCAACTACAGCCGTCCAAGAATAAACAAGTAAGACTTTTCTCTATGGCGTTAACTCACAATATGTTCTTTTTGTTTAAAATAGTAATAAACTTAATTTAATATTATTTGTTTTATAAGCATATTTTTAATTTACTGCATTACAAATTGTCTCTGACAACCAGCCTAACCAAAAACTTTGGTTGCAGGTTGAAAAACATGCTTACGATTGTGGTGCGTTGCCTACAACCATCAAGATAATTTATCAAGATAAATAGACAATGAAATCGAGATTTATTTTGAATAACGTTTTTGAAATTCAATGTTTAGCTATTGTATTTTTAACCTTTTTTATCTACATATTAAACTTTCTAATTCTTAATGTTTTTTTTGTTACTCCAAAAATTGTTTCTAATGTTATGAACCCAAGAAAAAAGTTGAGACTAATAAACTAATTTAAAATTGAGAAATTTATTTGTATGGTTGCTAGAAGTTTACCGATGTAAAAAGTACCCTGGAAAAATTAAAAACCATCAACAAAGTAAAATGAAAATTTTGGATATTTGGTAAATATAATTATATAAATTATAAAAACTATAGTCGATATATAATTAATGACATAAATGAATTTTTTTAACGTGAATTGCTTTTCTAATCTTTACGTTTTTGTACTTGAAGAAAAAATCAATTACTTTATATTCATATATATAGAAAAAACAAGAAATCGACATTTTAGACCAAAAAGTTTAAACTTAAAGTTCATTCCGGGGGACCTAAATATTTTTCAATTTTAAAAAAAAATTTTGGTAAATATGTGATCATTGTGACAACTTTTTATCAACCTGATATCAACTTTGAATTTAAAAAAAAATTCTGACACTGTGTTACACGTATTGGTCTGCTATTACTTCAGCTGATACCTCGCAGTATACATTACAACTTTTCGCGCGTAATTATAGTCGTTTCGTAATACAATGGTGGACATTCCAAATTTTGGCAAAGTACTGGAATGGCATATTCAATTCTGTAATAAGAGAGATTCCATTTAAATATCCCATTACCATTTAAATATTAGAAATGAACAATAACTAATTACATCAGAATAACGAATTAAACATTTAATCACTTGACCATAGGCACTTGAGTGAAATTAGATCAAATGCAGTAGTATTGTTTGTCAATGCTTTGTTTTAGGTGCTATTAGATGAGAAATTTATTTAAATAAATTAATCTTGACAAAACGTTATTTATTACCTATAAATGGAACAACTACCTATAAATCTTAATTGCCAACATTCCGTCGTGCAGTATTATATAGTTATGTCTTTGAATAAAATTATTTTAATCTCTTCAAAAAAGGATAAACGTGAAGAAGCAAAAGAAATTTAAAACATTAAATTTTATACTAATTAAACCTAGTGTCAAAAACAACACAAAATAAAAGTATTAATTTGTGTGAAAATGAGGTTCGTGATTTAATTAATTAAATGATGAATCTTTCTTAAGAAAAGCGTACATTTTTTAAAAGGAAGAAGAAATGATTATAGTAAACTAAAATTGGAGGCTACCGCTATTGCATAAACATGGAATGTAAATGCCCAGTTTAAAAGTAAACATACAGTTAAAAAACATTTTGATGAACTTTGTCAAGATAATCGAACAACGGACGAAGAACAAAATTATAAGATAAACGTTTTCTACCGTGTTTTAGATATAATATACACCCAGTTACACTCTAGGTTTCAAACTCCTTTACATGTGGTAGAAAAATTCGATTTTCTTTTTACTAAAAAATCTCTGCCATCTATCCGAAAATGAGATTTTAAATAAAAGGGCCGAATTGCAAAAATTATATAAAAGGGACTTTTCTAATTCATTTGGGTTTCGAATTAGTTACGTTAAGAAATAATAGGCTAATGTGTGACGAGTTGGCGAAATACAGTACTATATTATAACTTGCAGAGTTCTTATTAATAGAAAACTGCACATTAGCATCCAGTTTTAAACAGGTTATTACAGCCATGCTGTTATTTCTAACTTTGCCTGTCACACTTGCGTGTGCAGAGAGAAGCTTTTCAAAGCTTAAAATAATAAAAAATCACTTACGAAATGACCCAAGATCGGCTAAGTGATTTATCCGTGCTGATTATTGAATTTGCTACGGCCCAACAAATGAGTGTTTCGTATTTAATAACGAATTTCGCAGAAATGAATGTGAGAAGGAAAAGTCTTTCAATCGCTGTAAGTATATCATGAACCAAAAGTTAAGTTGGATTTACTTAATTATAAATAACATATATTAGCAGGTAGTATTTAAGATATTTAGAGGCGGTTATATCATTTATATTTTATAATTTTGAAGTAATTAACCGCTGGTATACTTCATATTTTTAAATTTAATAACGTTAAATAGTATTGCAATAAAAGCATAATAATAAAAGCGTAAATTGTAATTTATATATTTTTGGATTTCAATCGGGTAATTACCCTAAGAATTCCAAGAAAGGAAGGAGGGTAATGATTTTTACTAATCAGTATGTTTAGAAACTAAATTTACATTTTTGACACTTTTTGATTATAAAGGTATCATTATGAACTATAATTAAAATCACCTGTTAAATTATTGTAAATATTAGGTTAAGGATAACTAACGTTCTACACCGTTCTACCAACAGTACTAACGTTTGGAATATTAATCTTGATTGGTTGTATTGTACGTTTAAAGGTTTTTACGGTTGATGTTTAATTAGATGCTAACACATTTGAAGGTGCTTAAAATAAAAATTAGATTATTTCTAAAAGATATAACAATGCTTGCCTTGCCGACGGTTGGGTTTACAGTATTAAACGGAAAACCGGTTGAACATGTATTATATGAAAGTACGTAGCCATATGCGCGCGAATAATTTGGATTTTGAATACAAAAATTAGAGTTTAAAAGTTACATTGTTATATTGTAAGAATTATGATTATAACAGTTATATGATTTTGCATATTTATAGATAAAATCTTGTATCAATTATTAAATTGAAGAATAATATTAAGTAATTTTAGAAAGTTAATGTGTAATATAATAAGATTAATAAAAATTATTAAATCATAGAGTTAATGGGAAACTTCAATCATTAATTATTAAAAATGAAAAGAAGGTAAACAAAACGAAAAGGGCAAAATAGAATAAAAAATAATGAAAATTATATGTTTAGAATAATTGGGAAATTAATTAATTAGTAATAAGTACGCAAATAAAATGAAATAGTGTTAAATTTAATAGTGTAAAATAGAAAAATAAAATTGTATAAGTTTTTTTTTTCTTATTAAAAGGGTATTAAATTTAATGTAAAATAGAAAAATAAAATTTATTTTATTCTAAATAAAATTAAATTCTAATAAATATTAACAAATAAATATTTTATTCTTAATAATAAATAAGAAATATTTATTTTTTTCTTATTAAAAGAGTGTATGAGGGAATGGTATGTGGAATATTATTTTCCAATTGATCATTAAGTAGTAAGGTTTGTGGGTGGTTTTTCTAAATGAATCTATTTCATAGCTTTCGAATAGTTCCATTAAGTAGCCTTTATACAGTTGATGAATGATTTTGATGTTATCAAGTGTGAATTTATGTTAAAATTTATGTGTCCACCGAAGTTTGAATTATTGCTTGTGAGGTGTTCTTTGACTCTAATTTAGATTTTTCTACCGGTCTCTCCTACGTATGTAGCATTCCAAGTTTCACATGTAAGGGTGTATACACCACTTTTTTTCTAGTAATTTGGTAGGTGGTTTACTATTGCTAAGTATTTTTTAAATTATTAAAAATTATTATTATTATTTAAATTATTTATATAATTATGGTTTGTTTTAAGTGCAAGTAAAATGTTGAATTTATTAGCAATGTTTTGAATCTTGTTGCTGATTTTGCCTTGGTAAGTGATGGCTTATAGAGCCATCACTTACCAAGATTAGTTTAGGTTTATCTTCTATATGTAGTAGTGTTGTATGGTTAATATGTCTAACATTGTATTTTTGAAATGTATTATTAAAATAGTCGATATCCTAACCGCTGTTAGAAGCAATTTGTTGTATAATGTTTGCCTTATATTTCATGTTATTAAAACTGAGAGAAGTATTTTTTTAGTCTGTATGTATAAGAAATGAGAGTTGATTTTTTAATTGTTGGTTCATGAAAAGAATTAAATGGTCGATTTGTGTAGGTTTCATTTTCATTTTCAACCAATTTTATCTGGTGATGTATTTGCTAAACTGTGGCACATTCCACTTGGGTTGCGAATAATAATCTTCAAAGAACTTGCTGGATTTACATATTCAATCTTTGGTGAGTACCTTTTGATTGGTTTGTGGATATCTTCGTTATTTGTTATCTCAAAGAGAATTATAATTTCGTAAAGTCAACCCCTCTTTTCTTGTTGTTTATGACAATGATATTTCTGGCAAAAAATATTGATTCCCCACGAAAGCTTGCCTCACCTATGTTTAGTTGAAGATACTAGAAGGTGTTAAAATTCTGATGTAACAAACTGAGATACCTACGACTTGCATCCGCATTCTATACGGAAACCTTGATTTTTTCCTTTTTATATTTCCGTTGCCTTCTAGTGGACTACAAATAAGATTAGGGTGGTATTCGTGTGAATCGATACATCACGCGGAAGTGTCACCTATACGCCGTTATCTAAATAAATGCTAATGGGAAACCTGTCAAGAAAACACCGTATATTTGTGTATTAGAGTGATGAATGGCCGCAGGTTTTCAATAAAAATGATCGAAACATGTCTCAAGCCACCACCGTCATCAGAGATATTAATGACACCCGCCCGACTGTAATGTGAGTAATTTTTTCTCCTGATGTGCCTTTAAACCGTCACGCTCTTCAAAAAATTCCTGGGGACGCTCGGGCAACCGAGCCGTCCTCTCTTGCAACCGAGCACATCCTGGACTTCTTTTGTTTAAAAGAATATTTGGAAACCGTGGCCGCTACCGGAGGAGCATATCGAAAAAGTAATTTCAAACTAATTTATATTCCAGGTACTCGGATAAAGTAGGTTCGACGTGTAATACCATTAAATTTTCAAGGAAACTTCCCGTGACGTGGAGAAACTTCACTTTTGAATATTTAGTTCCTTCCCCATTATTACCATAAAGTGTTTGCTGTCGGTGTGAAACTGCGGCTGTCCAATAAAAATGTTTGCGTGGGTTTATTTATAAGTACGTACTAAACTTTAAGAGCGACGCTCCTTAGCAAAGTTCTTAAGCATCTGCTTCACTACAAGTTCTCGTCTCATGCCACGAGAGTTAACATCATAGGTCATAGGTTAACTGTTTTAATTTTTATTGTTTCCAATGTTTTGTTGTTAACATTTAATGTAGTGGATAATTGCGATTGTAAAATGCAATTGCGTCATAAGTTGTGCTACTCAATTAACTAATCCAGAAGTTTATGCTTGCTGTTAAAACCTTAAACCTAATGTTTGAGTTAAGTGATTTTGTTTGAAACACCATTGATAGTTTCTGAAAGTAGAAAGAAATTAAAAGTAACTTTTAAGTAATCAAGGTTTTGTGAGAGTACACGGAAAAGTGAGTAACTTGGTAAAGCTGCAACATAATTAAGAAAGCTTGTATCACAGTACAGCTAATAATAAACTAAATGGGATACTTTGTATAATAAAATATTCAAAGTGTCCCATTAAGAAAGGAAAAAAATGGTACAACACTTTCGGCACGCCTGTATTAATTTATTCGGGAAACATTGAAGCTAAACTATTTAAAGAAAAATGTAATACATCTTAAAATAATACGCGGCCATAAAAAAATATTACGTCAACAGCTTATCTTTCACTATTTGCTATTTCAACCATTTATACCTGCTGTCAGAACCTTTATTATGGCTTTTATTAAACTTTACTTTCATTTTTGTCTTAATTTTATACCCTTTAACTTAATTATATACTTCAGTCAGTAATATTGCTGCTAGTGCGCGGACTACCCAAATAGACTACTCAAATAGTTAGACCATATCCATTTCTTAATATTTTTTTAATTATTTTTCATCATATGTGGCGTCTCACCTTGAACGCCTCAAACTTCAGAATAAGGCATATTCTGAGGTTTGGAGAACTATTATTTACACCAACTGTTCTTGGTGCAATCCTCTTAAGTACCTGCAATAGTAATTTCAATTGGGAAATGGATGCAATTCCTACATTACCACTATACAAATATGAAGCAAGTCTGTATCCAGATAACGATCGCGTCTGTAACTAGAACGTATATAAACCGCCGAACGTAGTATAATACTCAGTGCTGTAATCTATACAAACCCACACACTTTACTGAACTCCAATCGAAATCAATGTGGCGTTAAACAGAAACAGAACTTTTGTATAGCAGATATATAGATTAAAGAGAAACGACTTTCCTTTTGACTGCCAAAATGTAACGTCATCATCGATTCATTTATCGCAGACCGTCGTTGAAATTCTTTATCGTAATCCAGATGTGAATGCGTGACGAGGTTCAATGTTATCATTATCAATTACTTCGGTCATTTCTATCGTTTTCGTTTGGATCGCAAGTCTTCTGCACAAATAACTGCACCCAAGGCAGTTTGCCTAATGTGCGAAAGACATCTTGTTGAAAAGGTTGGCCGCCTTTGGCTTCAGTAGAGCTCTAGTTACTTTCTGTCTACTGTACCTGGTGAACCCTCAAAACTACGTTTACTTCAACGGCTTCAGGTCAGCAACCCATACGTCGACGTCTGGGTCCCTCAAGGTTCCATCCTGAGCCCATTATTCCTTAATTTATTTAAAAATGGGAGTAAGTGCTCCGATATGCCTTATACCAGAAGAGTTATTAGAGTGCACCCCTATTGCATTAATGATTTGGGTGTTGTCTTCGATGATAAGTTTACCTTTATCAAGCACATTGAACTGTCTGTGAATTTGACTGTCTTAGGGATATTCTTCTCGGCGCTGATCGTTAGTAGGCTGGAATACTGTTCCATCACATCGTAGTCGATTTATCGATTCATTAGATTGCTGATCAAGTGCACACATAGTTGCTCAAATTGTATCGTACAATTTGCGTGGAACTTATCCTGGTTAAGGTGCTAACAATGACAGTCTTCGTGAATGGCATGGTTTTTGCTTCCTTTCTGTCTCAGAATAGACTAGCGAGAATGAAATTTCAGGTACTTTGTATTACCTACAGTATCAGCGCTGCGGGCGAGCTACCGACACCAAAAACAAACGCTGCTTGTTGTAAGACGTTTTTGTCCTGATTTAATGTATACTTGTGTTAATATATGTGTAATTTTTGTGAATTACATAACATGCCCATAAATTATAGCTTTTTGTAGCCCTTTTTGAATTGTATAATCTGTTGGGCTTAATAAACATTATTTTTAACCAAGCGTCTGGAGTGATACATCGCAGTAGAGAACCTAAGGGCGGACTCTTCTGTGGGGTGGTGATATAGGATACTGTCTTTTGAAAATTTAAACAATTAAACTGTTTTTTTTATTTTATGGTATATTTCTATGAATTTTGTAGAGAATTATTTTTTAAGCTATTGTTTTTTTTTGTTTGTTTACTTATTACAGTTAATTATTTATTTTAAATATGTTATAACCGACCACGGGTACATACGATTTAGAAATTGGGCGTAGGCTTTTAATTTAGAAGGTGCACTTTGTCAGCCGTTCATTAAGTTGGTTTTGTATATCACTAAAATTTAGAAATTGTCTAACTATGTGTTAGGTTAGTACACACTTGTATACAAAGTCGAGCGATTGTCTGTAGACATGTATAGGAACTGTCAGTAGACATGTATACCGACAAGGTATAAGAAAATCTAGAGACTTGTAGCGTGTACACACTTAACTGCTTTGTTCCTCGTTAGTTGCTAAATATGGCTTTGTTGGGATCGCTGCTTGCGCTGTTCTAATCATGGACAATGGAAACAAGCGAAAGAAGAAACGTTGGTGGAGACGTTTAATTTTTGCGATTCGGTTGCTACTTTCAACACTGAAATTAGAAGAGACATCTCAATACTTTTGGCTTCTCGTTTCCATGGTTTTCATGTTGCGAGTTAAAACTGCCCTGAAAACAGGAATGGTTATCTTTACTA
>JAWQRJ010004625.1:0-10878 GCA_033557515.1 Diorygopyx duplodentatus
TACGTAAACCAGCACTAGCGAATTCGACATACTCCCTGGACGGGTCTGGCGCGACTAACCTGCCGTAACGCCCCACTACGTATTGAAGAATTTGGGCGCGGCTTAAGTTACGGTGGGGAGGACACGCGCATGACAATGACCGTTCTAATGGTACGGGAATATTTATTTTGGCTGTATACATATTACACCGATGAAACATGGTGTAGCGTAAATCATTCAAAAAAGTTTGGATTGGTAGAACGTATCAATTCAGAAATCCTTTGCAAATTTTGATAACTGCCGCAATTGGTGATTTACTAGATTTATAGTACCTATTCATATTATTTTCAATTAGTTTAGTTTATCGATTTTTATTGAAGATTTAGTATTAAATTTCTTAAGTTTTTTAAACCGACAGAATTCATAAGAATTGCTGTGTAGTTTTTAGAGGCCGTGGATTGTTAGTATAGCGGAGTTTTTAATCACGATGCAAATAATTAGTATCTAAATTGAGACAGCGACTCTACGTAGTTTTACCTGCCCGGTTAGAATAGTTAAGTTTTTAGTTAATATTTCTGTATTGTTACTGTACTGTATAATTGATAACTTTCCAATAACATTTTACAATCAAATGGCTTTATATCGCATACCACAACAATTGTTTCAATAGTTGTTTCAATAGTAGATGAGAGACGACAAATAACTTCAAATTAAAGTGTAATGCAAGCAACAGGTTAAGCAGCGGTTACGCCTGATCTGCTTTACCCTCGCAAGAAGCGAATAAACTGACAGCTATATGTATGGGTGAATCCTTTGATGAAGCTTGTAAATACATACAGATTCATTCACTCACTTCGTGTTTTCTTTTATTATATGTATTTCCAGAAAACTCTTTAGACAAAATATTTTCATCCACTAAGCTAGAACTTGCAAAAACACAAAATAATGTAAACTATTAGCGGAACTGTTTTCAATCATACGATTTAATAAATCGTATGATTGAAAACAGTTCCGCTTTATTTAATAAACAAAACAGTGGATATCCGAAACATTATTAAACAAAACACATTCATTTGACTGAATTAAGAACATGAACATATAGCGTTGTAACTATAACTTTTGGAATTTGGTTCGAAACCCTAAAAGATCTATCATCCAATTTCTAGCTACATAATTAAATTTTGAAGTAGTTGCCAAAAAAACTATAGTTAGAGTTCCCTGACATAGCTTTGCGGAAACTGAGGTACGTAATACAGAGTAGACTAATGTTTTCTTAAAGATTGGTAGTATATCCTACTTCTGGAAAACCACGAGCCAATGTTTCAGTCTCAGTAGGCTACGGATACTAGTTTGCAAGCCTTCATTGTCGATGGTTAAAGTGAAAATTGTAAGTATTTAGAGATTTTATTGCCAAGACAAATTATGGTTAGTTTATACATTATATGTGTATAGTAATTTTAATGCTTTGAACATGCTGTGAAAGATAAAGAATGTGTAATACATGAGCTCTGAAAGATCAGTAGAATTATTGCAGAATTCTTGGTCACTTAACAAATGATAAAGATTTGAATTCTGGATATGAAACACAATTTTGCCATGATAATAAGCTTTTATCACTTTTATTATTTCTATTGTTTAGGCCAGGTGTTTTATTGTTGCAATGTTCTATTGTGGTTCTCGCGTTTTTGCTAATTCCTTTTTTAGTAATTTGCTATTTATATTTTTTTAATAATGTTTGGGTTTCACGTTATACGTGATGTCGGAAAAATGCATATACTGTATTTTTATTGGATTTTTTTCTACTCGAAGTGGTAAATTACTTTGAGATTGTCGAGGGTATTCCATTTTGTTTCGTGTGTTAAGGGTCATACGAAACGTAATTTTAAAGAGAGTTTCGAATAATTCTTTCCATTTTTACATTATAGATTTTATTTGATGTGAATCATCAGATAAAGTAAATCTACAATTTTGATATTGCCTAACCACAACCTTCCAATTTGATACAGAAAAGGGTGTGCAAAAGTTATGTTTTTCCCTTAAATCAGTTTAAAATATATACTCGTATTAGAAAGACTGAACGAGATTCCGGCACGTTTGCTAGTACGTTATACTTAACGTATTAACATATACTTAACGTATGCGTTAAGTGCATATACTTAACGCATTATTCTAAAGAATTACTATACTTCAGAGACACAAACACCGGGAGCTTTAAAAGACAAACCCTGCCCAAAAAACGCAAGAAGGAAGCCTTAGATGGTATGGACACATTCTCAGAAGCAATGACACATTCAAAAAACTTACAGGATGCAAACTCAAAGAACGAGACGCAACTAACCGCATAAAATGGAGACAAAAGTGCATCCATCCTGACTCCAAAATTTAGGGAAAATTGGAAAGAAAAAGAAAATTCACTCTAGGTGATTTTTGTATAACTCTTCACATGAACCTGTAAAGTATGTTACCATTAAGCTATAATCCCGATGCTTGGTGTAAGAATCAACAAATCTTTTAAGATTGATTTGTGTAATTTTCTCTAGTAATAATTTCGTTCGAGAAGTGACAAATGAGAAATGTACAAAAAGTTCAAAATGCTGTAAAAATAAATAACGGAAAACAAGAAATATCCGGGGCATTAGCTACACGCGGTGTTATTCTAATTAAAATTCTGCACGATCACGGTCATACGGATTTTTGGATTCTTCATTTTAGCGGCAGGCATGTAACGAATAAATATCGGTGCCCGGCAAAATCTGGCATCCGGTTTTGAGCCTTTAACGGCCGTATTAGTATTCGGAGATCGAGTTACGACACTTTATCATGTTAGTGTCTCGTTCGATTGAACGTAAACATGCCTGGTTTTATATCGGTTGAAACACATTTAGCCAACGCACGACAATAAAAAAAACCAGACAAGGCCCCAACAGATCTCCAATTAGCGAATAAGCCAGCAGTTTTGTGATTTACGACTACCTTCAGTAAAAGAATGTTAGTGTATGAGTTTGATCAAAACTCATGATATTCCTGGAGCTTTCTGTGTATGTTTGGAGCATGGAATTTATGCAGAATGCAATTTCATACATTTCTGAACTAAATTGGACTGTATCAAATTTGATCGTATAATTTTCGTTTGGACACAGAAATCCTGGCCCCTAGAAATTCAGGTTTGGGGCTATGATTTTGCATATTTCTCTTGTAATCTCATTATTCATATCAGATGCGCGATCCCGCGTTGTGTGATGGTCCAGTGAAAATATTTCAATGCAGATTTTCTGGAGTGAATATACACGAAACAATTGGACATCCTGACCGCCCGGTAACATTTAATGTCATAATACGCAAAACTAGCTGTTCCTTCAATTTCCAATACGATTCCCTGTATGTACCTAAAGTTTATAGTTCAAAATCTATGATTAATATAATTACCCACTCGAATAAGATTATTTTTAAGATGTACCAAAAGAAAAATTAAAAATCATAGAATCAAAAAAATTGTTTTTCTTTATGTACTAAAAGATTAACTAAAGGATTAACTACAACATGCAATAATCCATCCAACACACCTACATTCTACGCCGAAAGTATTCTTGTACGTTCTGAAGCAAAACTTGGGGATTTGTTTGGAATACCATTTATTCGTTCCTTCATGTCCTCTGCAGTTATACGACTCGTTACAGACTTGATCTTTTACATAATCGCATAGAAAAAATGCTCTGTATCCTATTTAGAGAAACATTTTCAAGGAGCTTCACCAAATTGTTCCTTAAGAAATTTAAGTATTTTCGACCTTTTAAACGTTCAGTTAAGGAAACTAGGCAAAGAAGAATATTACTGAATATTCCAACCCAATCCAAACGTTTATATTCCATATGTGTTGGTGAGCACCTTTCCGGAAAAAATGGGATTTTTGGTTAAAGTATTGGTAAAACGTCTGGCGTTTATTTACAATTCCGGTGTTTGAAAATTGTGGCTTCATCTGAAAATAATATATATTTGTTCTGCTTGATATGAAATATACACTTCTGATTTAATTTTTTTATTTAATTTTTTTTCTTTATTTTTTTTTTGTTTTCCGTCCTGCATGTTTTGAGTTTATCCATCTTCAAGAACTCTACAAATAAGAAAGGTATTTTTATGTCTTACAATTGTTTACTCTATTATATTTTATGAGAACCAAGGTGTGATATGTCTTTCATTCGATAAAATTAATTAATAGAGCATTTCATTTACTTGTTTGTATATTTGTTGTCGTTGGCGTTTTGTATTATTAGTAAATTTTATCTTGTATCTGGGTGGTGTAAACGTTTGAACGTTTCTGTATCTTTTGTTCTTCTCCCTATTTTTATTTTGTTGTTTGTTTATTTTTAAAATAAAATGAAAATATAATCAGAAGTGTATAATTCATATCAAATAAAACACATACACACATATAAACCATCTGATTAATATAATGGATAATTACAAATTTGAAGCTAGTATGTTGTCCACAAAATTAGGGTCATGGATCAGCCTGTTTCCCTGAATTCTCTAAATCTGAAATCTCTATGATATTCCTCTAAAATTAAAGCCATATCCACTAAACTCTTCGTGTGAAAAGTTCATAGTAAATAAAGAAATAATAATAAAGTTAAATAAATAATAAAAAATAATGTAGGGACAATATTTAACACAGCAAGAAATAGGCAAATGCATGGTAACACACTAGACCCCATTTTTTGCTTAAATTTTATGGCGATGTTAATTTTTTTTTATTTCAGTTAGTAAATAAATTAATCATAGCTTTTGAACTATTAATTTTAGCTACAGTGAATGAACAATAAAAATGACGCAAAGTATACAGAATCCAATTTCAAATAGAGATTTTCACTTATCTAGAGTGTAATCGTAAATGATTGTAACCACTAATGATCGAGACAGATGTTTGTTTATGTCTGTTCAGCTATATAAAGAACAATAATTTCAATTTTTTAACACTGTTAAAATGTACAGTGGCAGTTTAGCGTACGCAGTTTATTATTAAGCAATTTATTTATTATACATTTTATTCTGCTTATTTTTTATTGTTATCATTCACAATAACACTTTTCTAAGTCAGAATGCAAAAAGCTAGAATTGGTTTAGAAATATTTCAATTAAGGACGCATCACATATACTGGACTTAGTCTGCTTTCCGACAAACTTTGTTTTTGAAGCTGAAGTGGGGTGACACAAAAAATACCCAAAATGAAAAAAAACCTAGCCTTATCTTTGTTCACTTATGTACAATAAAAAATAATAATTTTGTTATATTATTACCTTGGTTTCAAAATTGTAGCATATGTCGCGAAAATATTAGTGTGTTCAAGAAAGCACGATTGAAAAAAGTCGAATTAAAATTAAGCTCAATGCTTACAAACATTCCTCTTATTTATGCACACGAATGTATTTCTGAGTTTTGGGTGCAGGCTGATTGATAGTGTAACTTTTTTTATTTTCTGTCTTAAAGAGAAAGTAATGCATTCGGTCAAAAAAAATTTATGGCGAGATTTTGACATATCTGGACGAATTATGGTATTCTAAGACTAAACTTTAAAAAACTTTTAAAGAAACTTTAAAAGATTGAAATAAAAGCTGCATGGTTTCAGTCTTTCTCCCTTCTAGAAGTATTTTCATATATACAGGATGTTCCATTTCTTCTAGACACTAGATTTTTAAACAGAACACCCGATATATTATTACATTTTTGGGTTCGTTATGTAATTTATGGTCTATTTTATTAAACATAGATTTGGCCAGAGTCGCACCGTTTAGAAGTTATTCCTAAAATAGATCGGGGGGTTAGAAGAGAGAAAGTTGTGTGAATGATTCACAGCCACTCAGTTATAAACACATTACTCCGATGAAGGAGAGTATATTATACAAACCGTGCTCACCAAAAGTCTTTGTATTTGCAGTATTAATGTCTATTTGTTGATACAGTTTTATCTATCTGTCTATCTATGCACTTAAGCTGTCTGCTAATATCACATTCAGATTGATGAAGTATAATATTGTTGGATTGGACTACATATTTAGGCATTCCTGACCCAAGTGGAGTGGCAACGTGGACTACAGACACTTTAAGGAATGAAGGATGAAGAGAGCAACGGGGTGTTCTCACCAGCTGCGCGTTCGCCAGTTCTAAAACTTGCTAGGCGCTGAGTAGTCGATCATAATGAAACCTACAAATTTTTAGTTTAGGGCAACTAAACAATATCTCAACCTATGATAGAAATTACTTTCAACATTAGGAAGCGAATTTCAGGCGTGGTTAGTCATAAAAGTCCTGTTTGAGAAACCCCCACACGAAAAAGTCATTTGGGGCCAAATCTGGAGACCTCGGTGGCCATTTTGATATCCCCTGTCCCACTCATAATTCGATTAGGTTACGAATTTGTTAAAAAATCTGTAGTCCTATTTGCATTGTGTCGGGCAGTCGTATTGCTGAAACCAAGCAACACCCGGATCCATTCAGAGAATGTTGTGGATAGCTGGAACTATTTGATTTCTAGCAAATTCAGATGTTTCCGAGCATTTAAGGTTCTATCAACAAAAGAATCTATTAAATGGTCACCCAACATTCCAGTCCAAACGTTCAGTTTTTGAGGATATTGACCACGAGCAGAAAAACTTCTATGTGTTTTCCCGAGACCAATATCGAACAATAGAAGGATTGTGTTTTCCGTGCAATGGGAAAGTGATTCATAGGAGAAAAACAATATTTGCAATACAGTTTTTATCTTGAGATTTCCCGGCTTTAAAGCACTGGTCACTTCCAATTCCTCGCCAACTTGTTTGATGGATTTTATGTAATCTGCTTCCGCAGTAGCACAAATCACTTCGTCTCTTCTCTCTCTTTATTCAACTTTTTCAGGTGGGAGTTGTTTTAAGATGCATGTAGAACATTCCTTTAGACAATCACTATTTTCATACATAGAAACATTTAAATATACAGCCATTCTTTTGTAATGTGTGGTATCTTTATCAATTTCTCCATACAAATAAAAAGTATCCAGAAAGCAAGCCTTTGACAAAGACCATAATGAATTCAGGAGAAATTGTTGCATAGCTGATAGGTTGGGAGCAAATTCTAGATTAAATCCATGCTGGTTTATGCAGCCAATCCCTCCTCTGTAGTTTGGAATCATCAACCTATCGTATCGTACGATATTTTTCAATTGCTAAATCCCATATGTTACGTGGGAGGTTTCAGTTACATAAACTTCTGTTCTGAACTCATAAAATCATGCAGTATATCACGTTAGTAATCTAGGTATATCCAAGACGATTTTCTACTTTAACATTTTATTGAGTCTCATGTATTAACTTAATTTTACTAGCATCATAAGATCATAACTTTCAATGTATGCAACCTGGTTTCTACTTTCGCCTTCGTCGTATCATTTGTGGGATTTCTTTCATTCAAATGCCAAAATCGAGCATCGATTGAAACTCATACGATAAATTTACATTTCGCTCAGTTGCCGAAGACGATCAATTTCAATTACGAATGTCAATCACTGGACACGTGCTATAACACGTTCCAGGATATTTTGCTAAATATCGGAGCGGTGCACATAGTGTAACAGAGTTTGTTTATCATTTAAAATTAACGTCACATTATTTTCATGGCGTGCGGTGTTCGTATGCATACGTAAAAGCAGTGACATACATTGTTTCACGCATATTCACTCCAGAAAATCTGCATTGAAATATTTTCACTGAACAAAACAGATAACTCGTGATCGCGCATCTGATATAAATAATGATATTATAAGAGAAATATGCAAAATCATAGCCCCAAATCATTGTATCAGGGGTCAGGATTTCTTTGTTCAAACGATTCAGTCTAAATTAGTTAAGAAATTTATGAAATTGCATTCTGCATAAATTCCATGCTAGAAACATACACAGAAAGCTCCAGGAACATAGTTTTGATCAAACTCGTACATTATAAGGTTCTTTTACTGAAAGCAGTCGTAAATCACAGCCGGCTTATTCGCTAATTGGAGATCTGTTAGGGCCTTGTCTGATTTTTTTTTATTATGGTGCGTTGGCTAAATGTGTTTCGATCGATATAAAACCAGGCATGTTTACGTTCAATCGAACGGGACACTTACATGATAAATTGTCGTAACTCGATCTCCGCATACTAATACGGCCGTTAAAGGCTGAAAACCGGATGCCGGATTTTGCCCGACACCGATATTTATTCGTTACATGCCTGCCGCTAAAACCAAGTATACAAAATCCGTATGGCCGTGATTGTGCAGATTTTTAATTAGAATAACACCGGGTGTAGCTAATGCCCTGCGAATTTCTTGTTTTCCGTTATTTATTTTTAGAGTATTTTGAGTTTTTGGTACCGTTCTCATTTGTCACTTCTCGAACGAAATTATTACCAGAGAAAACTACATAAAGGCATTCTTAAAAGATTTGTTGATTCTAACACTAAGCATCTAGATTACAGGTTAATGATAACATATTTTACAGGTTCATTTGTGAAGGGTTATACAAAAATCACCTACAGTGGATCTTCTTCTTCTTTCCTTTTCCATTTTCCCTAAATTTTGAAGTCAGGATGGATGCACTTTTGTCTCCATTTTATGCGGTTAGTTGCATCTCGTTCTTTGAGTTTGCATTCAGTCATGTCTTTTGCAATGGTCTCTAGTCAACGAGGTCTACGAGTTTTCCGACCGTCTACCTATAAATTTAATGCCCTGTTTTGCAATAAATATGTCATTGCTTCTGTGAATGTGTCCATACCATCTAAGGTGTCCTTCTTGCATTTTTTGGGCAGTTGGTGCTGCACCTACGGTTTTTCGAATGTTAGTGTTTCGTACATGATCGAGTTTGCTTAAGCTTATGGACCAGCATGGGATTTTCATTTACTTGGTATCATTAATTCGTTCGTGATTTCTTGTTATTGGGCAGCATTCAGTTCACTATAAGGTCACAGAGATTTTACGGTCATAGAGGAGAGAGACGCCAATGACCTGGCGCCATTGGAGCCATGCTGCGGTTAAACGATGTTGTGCATCAATCATTGTGTCTCCATTGATGTTGAAAAATTCTGAGATTCCAGATGCACTGCATACAGCTGCAGCTATCTTGATAGAGAAGTTATATACGCCCCCCTGAGGGCGTACCATATGAGATTGTGTGGGAGACGGTCTAAAGCTTTCTCAAGATACAAAACTGCTGAGTGTATTGATTTATGTTTTTCATGGTGTCATTCCAATAATAGGCGCACTGCACGGATGGCGTCAATCGTGCGGCATCCTTGTGCAAAGCCACATTGGTTTTTAACCACAGTAACAATGTTCAGGGTGAATTTTTCTAATATACGTTCAAAGATTTTCATTGAATGAAAAGCAGACGTACAGGTCTGTAGTTTTGACAGTTACAGGTATCAGCCTTCCTTTTATAAATAGGTATTTTTCCAAATTTCTGGTATTTTGGTTTCTTCAATGATATTGTTGAACAGTATTTTAAGAAATCGAATGCCTTGTTGTCCAAGTAGTTTCCAGATTTCAACTGGGGTTATCAGGTCCAATGACTTTTCTGCTTTTCATGGCTGTTAATATTTCTTCAGAGGTTATGGGTAATATGGTCAGAAACAGGGTTGATTATAGGTATTGGAGGTTGCGAAAATTCCTCATTGCATATTTTATTGTAATGTTGTTTCCAGAGTTGCTTGACTTCAGCTGGTTTTCTGATGATTTGGTTTTAATTTTATTTGTGATTGAATAAAGGTCTAATCTTTAGTCACGCTTTCATGATTATCAATAATATAATTTTGTGATTTGCTTAATTGTAATAAAACTTGATCATAATGTTCCGCATTCTCATGATCTAAATTACTTGCAACAAATTTAGTTGCGCTTCCCAATACATTTATTAATCCTCTTTCTTTTCTGAGTTTTAAATTTAAAGCGTTTATTTTACAATTTATTTCATCATTTAATTCCATTAACAGGCTTATTCCCTCAATTTTTGTATCATTAATGAAAAGCATATAAGTTTGCTTATATTTATAATATAGTTAATATAAAACTTAAATCTATTTAAGTTATTAGCTCAAAATTTAGCTTGCTGTTGTAAGCTATTACTAATCTGATTGGTAGTACACATGTTGGGTTTTCAATTTTCATAATCTCTTTATGCAGCAATTTTAGTAACCTCATGTGTTCAATCAGGGTTAAATGCAATCTTTCGACTGGTGAATTAGATTCATGATGTCCGCTAGTAATAAAATGAATGCTTACTTTGTATAACTCCAATAATTCTTGTAAAATCTTATTTTAGAATTCTGTTCCGTTATCGCTTATTACTTGATTAGGTATTACTAAAATAGTCTGTCAATTTATTGACGATGGTTACTGCATTTTTATCTTTTACATAATACGCTTGAGCGAATTTTGAAAATGTATCTATTATTGTAAGCTGGTTGCTGGCACTTAGGAGAAATATCCTCTCGTCCAAATTGCGGATGATGCGCTCGCCAATTTTAGACTTTGGCACCGTCAATCTCGGTAGAATCTGATGTTCTAAGAATCCACCTTAGAACTTCTGACTTGGCACACCGGGTCCGTTGCAGTATTGAAGATTTGAAAACTACCACTCTTCCCGGGTCTTGCCGTGAATCGTGTTAACCGCTCGAATTCTTCAAGTCCTTGATACGTTAATTTTCAAATTAACCGGAACCTGATCTACCCGATCCAAGGATTTCAGTAATGTGTAGCATCTCCGCATTATACCTTTGCAGTTAGAACATACTTGTACAACTTGTTTCCTAATCGCTGGATCGGGCGGAGATCTAGGGAGTGGCCTACATCCCCATATCTAATACCCCTAGGCTAGTTTTTATGAGAATGCTAC
>JAWQRJ010004626.1:0-10877 GCA_033557515.1 Diorygopyx duplodentatus
CATATCACATGTTTTTAAAAACTTATAAGAAGAAAAGCTTCCTCAATATTTAAACAAGGGTAAGAGAAAGTCGTGTGATGATTCCCACCCACTCAGTTATTAACAGTATACTCTTAATATAAATCAAATGCATTACCAAGGTGTCATGTAATCAGCGGGTACACCTGCCCTGAAGCATTTATAAGATAATAGGCAGTTTCGACAGGACTGCTTCCTGCTTCGATGGCGCACCTGAGAGCCACATCACGAACTACTGTATTGTCAGCGAAGTCACGAGAGATGACGCTTTTGTCAAATGTACCATCGGATTTGAGAGAATCAGTCTTTTGCCAAACGCAAGCGATGAATTCTTTCAATTTTGGATCATCAGAGATCTCACCAGTACGTAGGGCTTTGACCTTTTCAGTGTCCACACCAGTAGTGCCACGACATTCCTCGCCATAAGCTTTCAATTGAACTCTCCTCTCTGCAGAAGTTGCCTAAAAGTATTTAATTCAGTAAAATGCATGCAAAGTAAACTAAAAGTTACAGTAACCGCCGTTACAGCCACTAAAACAATCGCAAGGGCAACTAAGAATTTCATCTTTAATTTTAGTTCTGTACCCAATGTATTTACTATGACAAAATCGATTATGAACTAAATGAAACCGGCGTACCATTTATATACGTTGAAATTGAAGGCTGATTAGGTACAAAGTTGAAAGTGGAATAAAAAATAAGATTAACATGGCAACATATGTTATTAATGATTTGATAACTCTTAGACGAAGCCACTAGGAGTAACTATCAAGAAATAAAAACACAAGGAAATCAAGGCTTATGAAGTTATCGATTTATTAGTTATTTTTACTTTATCGTATCGTTGTTATATTTACAAAATTTATGTCAGCACTATAGTTAGAGAAAAAATGCTGTTCAAACCAAAGTACCGAGTCAGCGTATTTTTAGTATGGGCAGCAGTTTGCAATATTCAAATTTTGCGTTCACTTATGCTAAAATAGTTAGAAAACATATTCGAGAGTGAACATCATTCTGACCTCCAAAAAAAAAGTTGTCATGCCCAATCGTTGGCAGTATTGACATTTTAAAAATAGTAATACTTATTTTCATTTACATTGTCACTTCAATCTAAAAATATTCCATTTACTATTACACATTTTCGAAAAAATGCTATTTCTTTAAGTCATAACAACTATGGTTTTCATTGAGAAAAACTGTTTTAAATTGAATCTCAAAAATTAAAAACAAAAACCAAACCTAATGGCAGAATTAAATTCTATAGGTGAAAACTATGACACTAAGCTTTCTTCTTCCTCGTGGAAATACAAAAACCGTAGATTATGCACTAGTAATTACATATTATATTATATTATATTATATTATGTACCTATTATATTACCTATCAATTAATCTTTTACCTAAAATGGCCGAAAAATGGAATGTCTTTTTTGGAATGGAATTGTGAGCCATGAATTCCATTCTAAAAAAGACATAAAGATACTCAATTAAGATGATGATTTTAGCTCCATTAATATGAGTTCAGATAGTCGTAAATTTTTAAGAAGCCGCAATCCCATTAGCTTATCCAAAGATTCTCTAAGGAAATAATTGTCCTAAGAAAACGCTAAACTGTTAAAAAGAACTAATAGGAAGATGAAAAGTTAACATATTAATAGTTAAGTACAGTAATTATTACTGTATTGTAAATCAAATGTTTATTTGAATTTGTACAATAAACCTGTGTTATTATTAATTTTACGTGTCTTTTATGAAATTTACATGTAAATAATCTGGACCTGGTCGAAAAACGTAATGTGTGCGTTACGTTTCGTAGTGTAAGGCCTCATAAGCAAAGACAGCTTGTAAAATTGAATAAGTCCAGCGACTTCTTTTTTTTTAATAATTTGGGGAGAAAGTAATGTGAAATATACGCATAAGTACACCTCTGGTTAAATTTTCTTTCTTTGTTCATTCTACATATTAGGATCATATTCTTTTAATTGATCTATGGAATTAATTTACTAAAGTAATTCCAGAGACAGAAAGTTTTAAAATCAATTTTCAACTTAAACTTGGAAATGAGTGAGGACTATTGAATTTTACATATAGCATAAGTTCTATGAAAATCATTTATTCTACTATACATATTTTTATTGCGCAAATTTAATGTTTGATTGATTTAACCTTGACACAAACATTAAAAAACAAAAGCACATTAAATAAGGTTAATCATGTATAACTAGCGTCATTGATTAAATTTTTAACAGTCCCAAGTAACCACTGAATGTTATGGATATTAAGACATTTTCAGTTAGTCGTATCTGAAATCAATACCTATTGCTAAATGAGATGAGTTTCTTTACTATATCACTTTTTTTCGTAGCCGCAATGGCTCAAGACCCAAATGTAAGTACACATCAGCAATAGTTTGGCATACCATATTTTTATACGCGATTTTAAAAAACATCCTATAGTTTTTCAGTGAGGGGGATCTAAAGGGCACCATGAAAGATTGCTTGTCTGTAGAACGAAGCGCATATCCGAATTGTCTGCTCAATCAATTTGGAATGGTCACTGACGATGGCAGCCTTAGTTTGAGAAGAATTAAGGAGTATATGGCAACGGTTCAAAGATGCAAAGCTACTTACGGCAATTCTAGGCAATGTGAACTACTACGAATAAGACGATAAAAACAAAACTCATAGCATAACAACAAATGAATTTAATAAAATAAGAATACTTATGAGTTAAACATCTTTGCTGTTGTAATATTATTTTTTAACATGCCTTTAGCTATACACTTCATTATCAATAAATACCTTTGAAATGCACTTTAAATATTTGACTTACTGGCTGTATATGCATCATAATCTGTACTGAATGAACGTAGATTCCAAAGCTCGAAATATCGAGCAAATTTTATATTAGTTTCTTAAAATGTTTCAACAGGTTAAGTGACAAAACATCAGAATCAATACAGCAAAAAAGCGATTACTAATTACAATCGACAAACCATCGACACAAAGTTGTAATGGCAAGCCCATGCAGAAAAAAAGAGTAATTATTATTATTATTTATTAAATACTGAAAACCAGTGTGGTGATTACAAAACAGTGCCACATAAAGTTTAGGTTTTTAAAAATAAAGTGACATGGAATCAATGAGAAGGTTTAAAGGGGATTAAACAACCGTCGTGTTGCGTGGTGTAAACCAAAATCGTGTCTCTTATAAAGTGAAGGACAATACCCTTGAAGTGTGTACCATACATTCCACACAGGTAGGTAACGCTGTAGAAGTTACCCTCTATGACCCGACATGTAATAAAATGCCGAAATTTACAACCCCAATTTTTATGTTTTACGGAAAGCAGTGTAGAACCCTTTCCGTGACACATATAATTGGGATAACCTAAAAGTAATAGGGAATACCTGGGGTTGTAAATTTCGGCAGTTGGTAATTAGTAACTTTATGCCTTAGATGCACAAAGGAAATATCAGGTAAATTCTGTGAATTTGTACCAGCTATAACCGTTTTTTGGTATCAATCCAGTTTTCGAAACGTACCCTTTTTCATACAGTACTTTTATTTAATTCATTATATGATGATGGTTTACACGCTCCCTGAAAGGGTTAACATTATTTTCATCTACGGAGCTGAGGGTACTTGTGCGTCGAAAATAGCTACTACGTTTAATATGGATTGGAAGAAGAGGTCCGATAAAATGGCCTGCGTGATCTCCATATTTATCCCCCTTAGATTTTTATCTTTCGGGTTACCTGAAGTCAGTGGTGTACAAATCACAGCCTCATTCAAGTGAAGATCTTCGGCAACGGATTACAAGAAAATGTAGCGCAATAAGAAGGTAAAGTTTAAAAATGTTAGAATTGAAAACCATTTGTATTACTGTTTAAATAATAATGGACATCAATTTGAGCATTTGGCTAAATAAAATTTGAAATAACTAAAAAAAATACGTTTTATTTGCAGATGTAAATGATAACACTTAAACCCATTTTATTCGAAAACGAATTGATAGATTTTAATAATTCTTGCACAGATGTAAAGTACTTGTTGAGTCTTTTAATTTGGGATATCACAAGTTGGGTAGTGCCATATACGATTTTAATATTGGGGTGGGGGCGCACAGGGGTGACTCACAGGGCGACAATTATAAATTGACACCCTGCATATATCCAAGCAATTTCGAAAAAATGAATGTTAAATTTGTAACTCAAGTTTTCAGTCTTACTGTAGCAGTAGGCTTACATTTATATATACTTTTTGGAGCAATACCTGAGAGTTGATTGCAACAATTGACTTTTTTGAGACGATGGATAAATTATTTGAAGTTTTAAATTCAAATGCAGAAAAATTACTAGAGCTTTTAAATATGAACAATCAAGTTGATACTGATGAACAATATCAACTTGATTGTTCATATTTAAAAGCTCTAGTAATTTTTTAAAACAATGTTTGCACTTAGTGATATCATAGTTGTAGATAAAAGTGGAAGTGATGTTACTAATAGAATACAATTTTTGAATTGTATCATAATTACAAACAACAAAGAAAGGCAGTCAAAGAGATGGTAAAAGCCACTAAAGAAAAATCATGGAGGGAATTTGGAGAGAAGGTTGAGAGAATTAGTAGTGGGAATCAGGAACTCTTCTTCGAAGTGTTGAAGAATACGAGGAAAGGAAGAACGCAACACACAATACATATTAAGACTGAGAAGGGGAGAATTATCAAGGAGGAACAAGAAATAATGGCAAGGTGGAAGCAGTATTTCAAGAGCTGCTATGTGCAGAGGAAGAAAAAATAGCAAGTGGCGAAGAAATGAATATGCAAGGCGAGAAAACAGAAGAGAAAACAGAACCAGAGAATATAACATACGAAGAATTGTGGGAAGCAATAAAGAGCTTAAAAACGTGGAAAATTAGATACCTTTGGTAAATTAATTATGGCTCAAGACAATTTTCTATCGTACATTACATCTCTTGAAAATGTGTATCAAAATAAGTTTGGAGAACTTGCTGTACACAGCAGCATTAAGAAATGGTTATTACATTTAAGTGCAGAGATGTTTATTAAACTTAAGAAGTTTTATTACCTTATATTCTAAATAGAAGGTAGAATCAAAAACTTCTTTACTTTCTTGAAAAGAATTTTTAATTATTTCATTTCCAATTTTTATTTTTTAATTCCAAAGGTGGGACATAATATGCCCCACCTAAATTACATAAATAAGGTAAACATGACCTATCACTGCGTATTGGAACACCCCTGCTTTAAGCATGTTTACGTTATGAACAACATACACAAAACCTTGAATTTCACTATTGAGTTCGAAGTTGATAAAAAATTAAATTTCCTTGACTTAACACTTGAAAGAACTCAAGACCAATTAACTTAGAACATTTATCATAAATCCTCTACCACACAGATTACCATCCCTTTTGAGTCCTTTAACCCACTCTCACACCGTTTAGCGATATTTCACTTCCTCCTCAAGAGATGTTACATATATCGTTTGAGTAATAACAACCGAAGAACTGTATTATATCTATAACGTGGCAAAGATTAATGGATACCCTATTAAATATATTAACAGATCCTTTCCATACTATCACTCATATTAATGACACTGCTAAAGTTAAATACAAACTCTTAAATACAATCTTACTTATAATCACATTAATATTAAAGCCAAACATATTTTCAATAGGTACAATATAATACCAGCATACAAATCCACTACAAATGTTTCCCAATTACTATCCAATTACGAAACAAAAAATTCCGTCATTGAAAAAAGTATATAAGTTAGGGGTATATAAAACATAATGTCATAATTGCAAAGCATTATCCATAGGCGACACGGGAAGAAAATTAGAGAAACCCTTACAAGAACACGAAACTAAGACTTCTTCCAGCTCATTAGAATTCCCCAACAAACCTCTATTCTCGTCCCTTAATAGAGAAACTTAGTCTAGACCAGGGGTACGCAAAGTGGTCCATATCGACCCCTGGGGGCCGATATGATGTTGTTAGGGGTCAACGTAGGTCCAGGGGGTCGATAGATAAATTAAACTTTTAATTAAATTTATTTTTTTATTAAATTAGTTTTATCCTCTTTTAAAAAGAATTAGAGGATTTTGCGTTTTCACCAACTCGTCACTATGCCAAATGCTATATTGCGCTGTTCAACTACAATAGTAAGCTGAAAGCTGCCGATGTATTATAATTTGTACTGTACCGTTACTCAGTTATTATAAAAAAAATGCTATATGTCAAACATAGAATGCCTACTTAGTATTGTGTTAATTAATCCCGTTGAATAAATAAGATTTTTAAAAGTGATATATCTCGCAAATGACATTATTTAATGTTATGATATTTTTAGATACTCGTAAAGAGAAAAAAATCCTGTATTAGATAGATGCACAAAAAATATTTAAGTAATCCTATTTAAGAAAAAAAAGTTGACTATCGCCCTCTAGCGGGAAATTGCAATAAAATATTTTTAAAATTTCCACCAAATTTTAAAATAATTAAATTTTTATATAAAGTTTTTTATTCTATCTTGAATAATAACGGAGATATAAGGTTGGCCCTGAAAATACATACACACTGCATATAGTTTTTTCACCAATAAAGTTGAGAGGGTCGAAAACTGCTGCAGGGGGTCGATAACCAAAAAAGTTTGCACACCCCTGTTCTAGATGCTATACAACTTCAGTTTTTTGAAATAGATCACTCTATACAGGGTGTATACCGCAGACCGTCCATTAGAAATATGTCGGGAACGGATAAAGCTAAAAGTATAAAATTTTGAATTTGAGTATGCTAGGAAGGGATCTAAAGGATAAAAATATTTTCAGTAAGCTGGCGGTTCCGGTTATACCGAAAATTGACAATAGCTTTGTTAATTTAAATGGAATGACCCGAATTTTAATATTTTTTCTTAATCTACATTAAATTTTCAATAACCTTCGTAATATGTTTGCCAGACCTACACTTAATCGTTTTCGAGATATTGAATTTTTTCGCAAAAATTATGAAACCACAGCAAATTTTGAAAAATCGAATTTTCATAATTAGACTTATTAGACTTTTTCAGAAATACACCCAGTGGGACATTCTTACATACATTCTTTGCAAAATACTGTAGTTATGGTTTTAGCTTATTTTTATGGATCTAAGCAATGTAAGACGAAATCAATAATTAATAATATTTAATAATTTAAATATTTAATAATTACGAAATAAAATGTTCAAATCGGTCTCCATTTCTTTCTAAACAAATCAGAATTCTTGATTGGACTCCACTGACAATTGCATTTCGAATTTAAATCGGATCTAATGCATCAAAAACTCCTTGAACTCGATTTTCCAATTCTTCTCGGGTTTTCACCGGGGATTCCACCCCGAATGTCTCTAAAAAGTCTGCCACCACGATTCTTATGATTTCCAAATATCTTGCCCCATTTTAAAATGTTGTCCTAATTAAAACACCGATATTGGTTGTTGTACCTTGAAACTAAATTTATTTTGAAAGTTTCGATAGCGCGTCACATGGGGATTTTGGTCTGCCCATAAGGGAAGATTTCGACGATTAAAAATCCTGTCTCTGGAAAATTTCGCTCCCTCCGATCAAATATTTTTTTTCCAAAAATCTTGGTTCCTCTTGTAGGCGGACTACAACCATCTCAAAGAATTCTCGTTTTTGCGCTGCATCTTTTGAATGCATCGCTGCAGTTGGTGAAAATTTAAATGGATGAAATCCGTTTCTCCTTAAAATCTTCTGCATTGAGCAACGAGATTTGTCCAAATCAGTTACGGCGGCACGAAGTGAGGCGTTTGGATTTGCATGAAAATAAGCTAAAATCATAGTGACAGTGTTCTCGTCAATCGTGACTGAGTTAGCTTGTGGTATTGCTCCAGTTGCTCTCCCATGACTTCTCCAGTTGCTTTCAACATTGTCAAGAACTAAACCATTCGTGAAATATCTTGATAACTCAATCTCCAAATGATACCTGCATTAATTTTTCACCCTAACTATGAAATCAACCAACCAAAATTACATAAACGTCAAAATTGATAACTAGTTTTTAGGCAACCCAATTTACAATAAATGAATGTATTGTCAAAGGATCGCTTTTGCAGCAAGAGTTCGAAAAACCTTGAATAATCGGAAAGGATACATTTTAGATATTGTGAAACTTAATACCGTTTAACGATACCTAATACCGTTTATTAAAAAAAAATTGTCATTTAAAGTTTTCTTATTTCTAAACGATTAAGTTAAGGCCTGGCAAATTCATAACGAAGGTTGTTGAAAATTGAATGTGGATTAAGAAATAAAGTTCGCTTATCGGCGATTCGCTTATCAACTTCCGGTATAACCGGAACCGCCATCTTATTGAAAATATGTTTATCCTTTAGTTCCCTTCCTACCATATTCAAATCCAAATTTTCAGACTTCTAGCTTTATATGTATCCTGTATATTAGTACATTTTTGGGTTTCTTATGGAATTTATGGTCCATTTTACTGAACACACATTTGGGTAAAATCTTATCGTTTATAAGACCGATCATAGTACGGTTTATTAATTGCAACATAATGAATCGAATTTATAGTAACAATAGCTAATGTTAAAAGACTCTGGGATATTAATGAAAGAAGAGCTGTCTGGACTACGACTTGTTGACTCACAAGATGCGGTAGTAAAATTGTGGAGATATGATATTTGGATGATTCAACGCACGGTGTGAGATGTATTTACTTAATTTTGTCTGCTTTTGTAAAACTTGTTTAAATTTGTAGCTTATTTGAAGTATGCTATATTATTTTAAATTCATTTCCTTACAATATAAGCATTCTTTATCTTTTTTGTGTATCTTTATATAATTATTTTTATTTTGGTTTCTTTTATATTTTTTTCTTTTTTTCTTTTATTTTTATTTGTTTCCCACGTTCTCGTTTGTTTTGGTGCACATAATTCTTTACTTCTTATGTTCTGCGTGAAATTTAATTTGGAAGATAAGCCACATTAATGTACGCAAGTGTAACGTACCTTTCAGAAAATTTAAAAATATTCTCTCGTTCTGCCCATGACTGGAATTATTATAAATAAATCTAATTCTGCTAGACAACGTGATAAAAGGACGTATTTAGAGATTAGAACACGAAACAGTCCAGCAACATCTTTATGCAGATGATACTCAAATTTACTACAATTTAAATTCGGGAGTTATAAGATTGGCAGAAACGTTAACAAATTAAGATCTATAACAGCTTGACAAAGCTAGAAATGAACGCGTCCTAATTCTAAATGCATCTAAATCTCAACCCATCCTAGTCACTAGAACCGTTAACAACCTAAACACTAGAAACGCTAACGTGGACTCCAAAAATATCTGCTTTAACATGGCAGGATACTACAATTCCATTCGATAAGTGTGTTCGAAATTTGGGATGAACAACTCAGCTTTTTAATAAACATGATTTCCAATAGAGCAGCAAACTTAGGCTTTTGTATTCCGACAAACATGTTATGAGCAGAAAGCTACCCAGAAGGCTTTGTGACAGTGTTGTACTGTCGCATTTCAATTACTGTGATGTTCTTTATGGCCCTGCATAAAATCTGCAGTCATTCGCCGTGCGCAGGTTGTTCAAAATTCTTGTTTGCGGTTCATTCATGATATCAAAAAAACGGGATAGAATTGGTCACACGTTATTGTTTTTTTTTAATTCTTACAACAGAGAAGCTACCCTATCTCTTCCGTCTCGTCTCATTTCATGCTGATGATCATAATTTACACTTGAGGCACAAATACACTATTACACACCCTTGCACCGCACAGCAAAATATTCCTCATACAATATCGAATACGAGTGGAAAACATTACCGGCTCATATTCATACAACTAAGGCCCGTATTCATAGTTCGTTTTCCAGGGTACACTCGTGCTTGAGATAGAGTACTAGTACTGCTCCTACCAGAGTAGCCAGCTAGCTATGTACTGCTGAGGGTTCATCATGATATAGGAACGACTATTAGGAGTTATTTAGGAAAAAATCAAAAAGATTGTGATAGTAATATTTTGCATATCGCACAAGCTTTGAGAACAGCGGTACATGAAACAACTGCTTTTAGCCCAGCTTATTTAAATTTCGGGAGAAAGATTCCGTTTTCGGGAGATTTTTATGAACCTGTCAAAGTGGATAAAAATTTTGAATTTATTTTTAATGATAGGAAGGATTATGTAGAGGTATCTAATGATTTTGAAGTACGAAAGAAATTGAATCAGGCTTCTGAACGCTATTCTAAAACCTATAACCTAAGAAAACGTGACGTGGCATTTAATGCAGGTGATAGGGTTTGGAAGCGAGATTTTGTTTTGTCAAACGCAGCCGAGAATTTTGCAGCAAAGCTTGCTCCTAAATATGTTTTGTGCATTGTAAAACGGAAAGTGGGAAATCTTGTTTATAATTTACGACACGAAGATCGTTCAGATGCTGGACGGTGGCATGTAAAAGATTTAAAGCCTTACAATTAGACGGAGAAACAAAAATTTATAAAGATAACACCATACACCAGTTGTATTGAATTAGAGGCGTCATTATACGATAAAATACCTGAAGAGAAAACGGAAGATGCTGAAAGCCCAAATACATCCATGATGAGTTTTTACAAGTGAGGATTAAAATTCGATGGAAAAGGTAGTAACAGTGTGAACTCATTTTTGGAACAAATTGGAGATTTAGCCGAAGCCAGAGGAGTATGTAAAGAAGAATTGTTCAAGTCTGCAATAGATTCGTTTTCGGAAAATGCTTTGATTTGGTTCCGATCGATTAGAAATTCTTTAGTGG
>JAWQRJ010004627.1:0-10876 GCA_033557515.1 Diorygopyx duplodentatus
GGGTGAAAAATCAATGTATGTATCATTTGGAAATCGAGTTTTATCAAGGTATTTCACATGTTTAGTTTTTGACAACATAATGTAATTATGGTTTTAGCTTATTTTATGGTAATCTAAGACATAAATTACTAAAGAAAGTGATCAAATCGTTCTCCATTTCTTTCTAAACAAATCAGAATTCTTGATTGGACTCCATTGACGGTTACATTTCGAATTTAAATATGCACCTATTTAAATTCGTTTTAAATCTTGTTTTAAGTGATCGACGACACAACATTAAAATGGAACTTTTAATGAACATTTAATAATTTCGTGTTTCAAACAGAAATAATTTTGTTTTTAAATTGTTTTTATTACAAACTGTTAATAAAAAGTTTTTCGTTTAAAAATACGTTTCGATTATTAAATATTCTTTTGTATCTATGAATCAAAATGTTTTAAAAGTTTGTTTTATTTAAAGTATTGAAGTTTTTTTACTGAACATATGTTCTTAATGCTAAACATTTATTGTAAGTTTTTGTTGAACTATTTAAATGTTAACGTTATATGAACAAACTATTACAAATCCCTAAATCAATGCATTTTTTGCGAAAATCGATATGCTTTTAAGCGCTTTTTTCACTATTTTTAATCCTTTCTAATCCGGACTCTAATTGTTAATTAGCACGCCGGATTCTTAAAGACCACACAATGTTTGTGATATTTGCAGGATTTAGAGATTAAGGTGCCGGGAATCGATTGAGGTAGGCCTTCATTTTCACTAGACGTTTAATACAACAGATCGAAACTGAAACTGTCGAAAAAGCCTCAAGGTAATGCCACATCGGGGGGTATCGAATGCATTGAATGGATTTGAACCGTTCCGTTCAATTATACACGTAATTACGATTATGTGAATTTTTATTGTGCTTACGATGCGAATTAGCTATAAGTCTGCGTTGCTTCGATGAAATTTAAAAAAAGCGATCTCATCGATACGTCTACACGGCCGATGCGTAGCCGTTTTAACCGTTCTAGCACGGTGGTTACTAAAGAGTTACTAGAAAAATAACTGATTTGTATATGAGCATCTGTTTTCAGTTTTCGCAGTTTTTACTGCAATATCTGGATTAATTCTTAACTATCTGCAGTGTTTCGTCGGTGGAATGCGTGTATATGCTGATTTTTGAGCAATTCTAGTCGTAAATTGATGTAAAAATGTTAAGGTTAGCCCTGACAGCTAGATGTTAAAGTAACAGGGGCCGAACGTTGACGTCAGGGTATAATGTGTTCGCAAGAGTCCGCCAAGGTGACGGGAGTTGAACATTGAGGTTAACCTGCGGATGCATTAAAGTCCCTAGATATATAAAGTACCGCGAATAGCCGCCATTTTATGTCCCCGTCAAATTCGAAATCGAAAGAACTTGCAAGTGAAGCAATGTTTGATTAATGAATCCAAAAGCCAGACATGTAAATAATTTTAGATTAAACATAGACAGTATTTAGGAAACTCAGCAAAGATCGGTCGACTAGGTGCTTAACAATAATACGAATAACAAATAAATAAACACTTTCTATTAGCAAAAAAAATATTGGGATGAAAGGTTTATGTTTAATTTTTAATACTAAGCATCAGTGTTACAAAATTTAAAATGATAAAATTTGCAGGTGGTCGCGACAGAAATTGCACGGGAATTTCGGGACAGAAATTGCACCTAAAACAAATCTAGAAATGTTTTTTCGTATCGTCATTTATTAAAAAAAAACAGTTGTTTTGATTAGTTGCTTCGCATGTCCAGACTTTAAAAACACGTTAATAAAAATTGATAATAAAAAATGTTAAAATACAATACTTAATAAAGGAGAGGATAATAAGTTGTCGGTGAGGCGAAGTTATTTAATGAATTAAAGAAAGTAATTTTCAATTACGTCCATAATTTTACGTGTTTTTAAAAACTGGTCTGTACCAAAACTAACATACTTAGCTTATCAAGCATCCTCGGTAATATACGAACATAAAACGATAGAAATTCAAGAACTCAATCTATCAAAACACGTTAATAAAAATTAAATCACTTCATAGTTATTACTTAAAAAAAGGATGAAATGTAGCTAAACAAATATGTAGTTATTCAATTTTTAGAAGCAACATTGCATGCATTTATTTTGCATGTATACATATAATTTATTAATTTTAGCATTAAACAGATATTTTATTTTTAAAATCACTCTTTAAAAATATAAATAACATAAAAGTGTCATTTGTAAGCAATTGTTAGATAGTTTTAAGTTAATAATAGAGTATGCAGGGAGTGAAAAGGTACCAAGAGAAAAGTCCCAAATTTAATAAAATTAAATTACCATATCTAAAGGGAAGTTAAAAAGTCGTTAAATTAATCATTAATAAACAAATAATGTAGCCAATTTTAAAATATTTAAGAAATAGCTCGGTAGGTTTATAAAAAGGCATTTTAAAAGGTAGGAAGGTGTAGGAATCAAAAATGCAGCTCTGAGTGCTGTTAAATATAATTTCTGCAGTAAAAAGAGCATATTTTGAACATGATGGCATGTACTTGATGTATCTCAAGAACGCAAAGTAAGCTTTCTTTAAACATTGTTTCCTCCATATCCTTCAGGCAGAATATTCTTCTTCCTTCATATTCTTCTCTTCAGAAAGACGTTAATAAAAATTGCTAATAGTAGATTGAATCACAGAATAGCTATCGAAATAATTAATAGTACTTAATAAATAGTACTACAGAAAACCCTTCAAAGCTTGGTAAACCAGGAATTTAATCTTTATGCATTTTTAGAAATAAAACTATAGTATATTAATGTATATTAAAATGTATGTAAACTGGGACGAACAATGAAAGTCCGAAAGAAGCTCGGAGTAGACTGAACGATAGCTCGATTTACCAGGTACTAAAAACATAAATAAAACAATTTGGATTTATACCTTTTGTATCAATTTATGACCAAACAACTACGTCACATCACACTACAAGGAATTATTCACAATGCAGATATGGATATGAAGAGCTTTTCGAAAGAAAACAGAGATAAGAAAAACAAGAAACTAGACAAATTCGGAAGACATAAAAAGATTGAAGAGGTAGAGAAACAGAAAAAATAACAAACATTACAAGAAGTGGTGTTACTTCCACCCGAGGTTCATTAATATTTCTTAACAAAGGCCCGAAATATGTAATGCCAACAATAACAGCAAACACAACTACCATTTCTATTGAAGCAGAAGCTGCGACTAAAAATCGTCCAGAAGAAGAGCAGATGTAGTGGAGTTGATGAAAAAAGAAGAAAGAAGACAAACAACAAGAGACAACGGAACAAAACGTCAACATAAAAAAACGTAATACGTCTCAAATCTTTACACAAACAAATAAGAAATAATTATGTTATTAAAAAAAATCACAAATGACACCTTAACATAACTCAACCTTAATTTACACAACATCAATTTTGGGTTCATTACTCATAAACCAAAAATACTCCTTTTACATGCTTTGCCCAAACTTCATAAACCTAACATATCAATAAGACTACAATTATAAACGCTATAGACTCTTCCGTACATCACCTTAGCAAAATAATAAATAAAATCTTTAAGGAACTAATTAAATTTAAACTACAACACACAATAAACAACAGAAACCAAATAATGGAAGAAATAAAATGCATAAAACTACCAGACGATTACACCATGTTCTCTTTGTGTGTCACAAATCTGTATACAAATGCACCCCTTTAAAAAACTATAACAATAGCTGAAAATCTAATAGAAACTTCAAATTTGGAACAGGATCAACTACTAATATAATTAAACTCCCGGAGCATCAGTGCTTACTATAAAACTTCTGTAAATTAAATGATAAAACATACATCATAGAAGATGGCATATATATATATATATATATATATATATATATAATATTTTAAAGTTTATGGTTATCTCGCTAATTTACAAATAAAACAATATTAATTCGTAACGTTTCGTTAGACTCTGCTAACATTTTCAAAACGATTTATTGAAGTGACACAATTTATACATAGTTTCCATATGTGTTGTTAACATGGCGACAGTTGACATGACAGCCTTCATTCCGTTTCTGATAGGTTACCATATCTTACTTGGCATATCTGTTTTCTTCTCACCTGTATCTTGTACGGTTTAGAAGATTGCCGGTAAACATGTCGTTGTACTGTTTTGGTACTTCTTGGGTATCCTTCCTGCTTGTATGATATAACACCTGCATAAACTTTAAAATATTAAATAAGAATCGCTATAAACAAAAAGTGAATATATATATATATATATATATATATATATATATATATATATATAGAATAACTAGCATATACTCTCAAATTGCAACAATTATTTCTTTACTATCCTGATAACAAATATTACAATAAAAACCGAAGCGGACAGCTTTCATTAGACGAAACCCGGATTAAACAAAAGTTTTCGGAGCCGCCCCTGCGCAATTTTCCGTTTCTCGTCTTCCGTCTCTGTTTGCAATAGCAGAACAGTTACAAAGCCGCCGTTCTCCAGTCCCAATTTGAATTTATGCGCTCGGTGCGTTAAATGCCGTCGGATGAGGTAATTTTACCGTGCTCGTAAAATGGATTCTGAATGCATAGTGGGCCCTGGAAAGGGCGCTTTTGCGGCCGCGCTTTTATTTAAATTGCCATAGTTAAAAGTGGCCCTGGACCGGGAGCGTTGTGATTTGTTTCGAACAGTTCCCGAGCGGGGCGCGATGCTGCGTGCAGCGAAACTTTCCATTGTCTCTGGAGCTGGGGAGCGGGCTGTCTATCTTTCCGTCCTGGAACTATTGTTGATCGCAGTGGCCCGCGTACTACAGGGCTGCTTCGCTGTTTTGTGTTTTGTTTTAGAAGCGTTCGTCTTTTTTCTCGATATGACCAGAGTGGAAATGGATGGGAATTTTATATTTCTTTTAAATGATGCGTTAACATAATTGTGGTTTTTTCGTTATCAACTAATTTATAAATTAAAAAAATAATTTTGGGTACATTTTTTAGAATATGATAGAAAGAGAGAGAGGGATATAAAGATTATTATATCAGTATAGTGTTAAATCTGAGAAGTTAAGTTTGCTGTCTTTCATTATTTTTAGAGTATAATTAATTTTGTTAAGAAGATTATTTAGGTGTTCATGGGATCGTTTTATTTTTGCTGTATCAGAACGTTTCCAAATAATTAATATGGCATAGACACATCTTTTCCGCAGAGTAATGTCACTTATTTGATTTGTTTTTACTATAATTGGATAGATTAGGTAACTTTAGTGATTGTGTGCAACAAAATACGCACATATATGATATAATCGCGCAGGCTGGACTGAATCAAATCAAATTAAATCAAATCAGGGTAAACGTAGAGTACGGCCGGTGCACTCCGCTTATAAGAAACAATCCAATCTATTAGTCTCATTTGCAGAGAGGTGTACACGCCAGGCAAGTAGGTCGAATTTCGAATTCACGGTTTAACATGTAATCAAATTAAGGTGCCCTACAGGTATCAGGACTTTCCCGAGTCTCGCCTCGATACAATTTGCTACAAAGCGGGCGGCCGAACCGTGACCCCTCGTATCGCTTCGTAATTAATACTACAATGGCCGAGTTAAAAGTTGACTTGGTTCTCGGAAAATTCTCTATGCACAGCTTTGCTTCGAAGTACACGTCTTATTCTGCTGGTTTTCCAAGTGGCAGCAATAGTGTAACTAACAAATGAAGTTTCTTCAATACAACACTTGTAATTTTCGCCATACAAAAAGCTTGACTTCTGCATAATCGGGCAGCATGATCATTTTGCATGCGTAGTTTCTGATTTAACAAACAAAATGTTGTTCTGTTATAAATGTTACTTGTTATTGGTCGATTTCTTAGCTCCAGCGAACTACTCGTAATTCAATTCTTGTCTTTTCTATCTTACTAGATTTAACGCAGCTAGGTAACTTTTCGTATTCCTATTTTTTCCGGACCTCCCCCAAACCATACCTGCATTAAAAGCATGAGTAATGATGATATCATTACTCATCGTATAAATTTGCTTTAGTATTGCACATTTCTTATGGGTCACGTGTTGCGAAAGTCGCGCACATTACCGGAGTCGGCTAATTAATTAACGATGGGATGGGCGACGTTTAGTCGGCGAATTACGCGTGTGACCCCCTGCTGCAAAGTTTTTTCACGTAGGTAATTTTTCCTCTCTCGCTTCAGTTGGCCGTCCGGAATATTTACGGTGTCCCCGTAATTACACGTGAATTTTACACGATTTACTATGTTAATTACATCCGTTCGTGTGTTGGGGAACACGGAGGGAAAAATTGGCCTTGGCGTTTTGCTGATTTACTATTACAAAGTAATAATTAGTGCCGCTAATAGATCCGGTACTACGACGTTGGCCGACGTGTGGTTTTGTTCATGAAGGTAGCTATTCGACGTAAATGCTGTTCATTTCCGATCTAACACAAGATTGATATGTAAAAAATAAAAGGAAATGGGTAAATTACTTAATAATAATACAAGAGCCTTAACTAATCAATATTTTCAAATGTCACATTCTTCCTACACGACAAATCTTCTAAACAGAGCCTGCACGTGATCTCATATAATATATTGAACATTTCTTTACAAACCTAATCGAGTCATCATTACTTTCCTCAGATGTTCTGCTAAAATATGTAACATTTAATCTCAACATTTTATCGAATGATTTATTTATCTTAGGACCATTTTTGGAATTCCTAGGAATTCCAATGGTGGCCCTAGGAAATTCCTAGAATTGCTTAGGGCAACACCCCAGATTTGACCTATGCGTTTGCCAGATTCGTGGTAAATAACTTCTTCAATTAACTATGAAGAAGAATTGGAAGGTTAAATAAGAATCAAATGGTAAATCAGTTCAAAATCAAGCAAATACCGCTGTTTAGCGGGGATTCTTTATATCTGATTTCAGTACAATACAACATGAACTTGATCATGTCATAAAAAAAAATCTAGTTTGAAAAATCAAAAAGAAATTAAAAAGAATGTCCAATTTCTAGTCAATAAAGGAGACCAATTCAGACAAAATTATTGCAATAAAAAAATGCCCTATCCCAAAAACTGTAAAACCAATTAAAAGCTTCTTTGGACTTATTATCGTAGATTTATTAGTAACGTTGCAAAACTCTCGTTTGAACGAACCAATTTAATAGTACCCTGACTTCGACAAACCATTTAATCTAACGACAGATGCCTGTAAGGTAGCATTCATTAGCCGCTATCTTATCACAGGGATCGGGTAAAGACTTGAGAGTCGCATATGCTTCTCAAACATTGAATGACTCAATCTACATACATTGCGATAGAGAAAGAATTATTAAGAGTAGTTTGGGCAACAAAATATTTCCGACCTTACTTATTTGGTAGAAAATTCAATATTGCGCGACTGATCATAAACCCCTCCAATAGTTATTTATAAAAAAGGCACATTAAACACCAATGCTGAAGCATTATCAGGTGTAGAGCTTAATACAAAAGAAACTTTTAATATCTTTGGATATATGAATGAATTAAATAAAAACTTTTGCAATAGAGACCAAGAGGATAATTTTTCCACGCAGGTATAGTTCGGTACAATTTAGACATTATGACATTAGACGAAATACATTTAACGAAGATAATTATGCAATAATAATGCAACATTCTATTGCTGTACAAAATCCTAGTCCACATTCCAATTTCTGATACCCCTCTAATGGAATAGCTATAACCAAATTTAAGCTGCTCTATACAGATATCCAGAAGAAGAGAAAATCAAAGTAGACATCATCGAATTACTAAACAAAGAAGACTCACAGATGCACACAGAAAGAAAAACAAGCAGATAACCAACATAATAACAAAGAGGTAATATGTCTCAATCTCATCTCAAACGTCATTATTACAAAAACAGACAAACACCACTGAACACTTTCCATAATTGTACAACAAGCCAAAGAAAATAATTATACTTACCATATCCTACAAGAACTTAACATATACAGGGCTCCCAAATTCGATGCTCACCATTGGTATCTTGGAAACAGTAAGAGCTACAGACTGAACCAATGATATGCCAAGAAATGAAGGAAACTGATTATTAAAGGCGGGTTACATTTTGTAGATGTTATAGATAAAATAGATAAAATTGCAAATGACTTGACATTTCTTAATACAATTCTTTTGAGTGATGAAAGTCGATTTGCAAACAACGGACGGCATTTACGATCGGAATAATTACCATTATTGGAGTAATGAAAATCCGAAAATAGTTCGACAGCCACGTTTTCAGGAACAATTTGGATTTAACGTGTGGTGCGGCATTTTGGGGTTTGAAGATGCGTTCGATAATCTACCAATTCAAGAGGAGAGAACCATATTCTTTCAGCAGGACGGCGCCCCGCCGTATAATTCAAGAATTGAATATACGATGGCCAGCGAGATTTCCGGGTTTGTCCCCACTACACTTTGTTCGTGCGGGGCCATATATAAATGTGATATACGGAATGAGTTATAACAGTATTAATGATTTGCAACAAAGTGTTATACGGGTGTTATACTTTTAAGTCCGCTAGTGTTCGTCAATTAATGAATTGTAGAAAAGTGTCGAAAAGCGTGTTACTAAATGTTTAGAAGTAAACGGCCGCCATATTGAACATCTTTTATAGGAAAATTTTGGTTTATTTTTATCATATTTATTGTTACTATGTTTATTGTTATTATGTTTACTGTTATCATGTTTATTGCTTCCACGTTCATTGTTACCATGTTTATTGCTTCTATGTTTCCTTTTTTTGCATTTTATTGGCGTACTAAATTTAAGCAGAACTGTTTTTTTGAGAAAATCTTTTCTCTTTATATCTACTAAAGCACAAAAGATAATAAATACCAGATATTGGTCTTTTGTTTTGAAAACAAAACATAGTTTTTAATCATGGATAGTGTGATGTGGGTTTAAATCTGTGTGGAATAACCTTATATATTGGAAAGGGAAAAAATGAAGTAATTTAATAATGTCAAAATCAACTATGGTTTCTATTTTAAAAAATAACATCTCGAAACTGGTGCAAGGTAAAAAAATATTTTTATTAACTATCCTACGAATGTTTTGATATCTACAACTTTTTGCGTCGAAATTTTTTGATTCGATAAATAATATGGAAAATATTCACATTTAAAGAAAATGCCGATTATCAGTTTTTCGGGATATCTAGTAGCTTAGATAAACATATTATTCCATTTAACTGAGTCTGTAGATGTTACCGTTTCCAAGATACCAATGATGAGCATCTAATTTGGGACACTTGTACACCCACACACAGAAATTAACACCGATGAACCTTAGTATACCAATGTTGCACGCGCTCCCCAAATTACATAAAAACAACTATCGTATAAGGCCAATCATCAATGCCATAAATTTTTCCACACACAAACTCAGCAAACTTATAAACATAACATTCAACGACATAATTGCTTTCAAACAACTACATACAGTATACAATAGAAAATTGCTAAAACAACTCAATTGTCCAAACAATATACAATGCTCTCACTAGATGTTACCATTTTATACACTAACATCCCTATACAAGAAACTACAACAATCGCTAACATCCAATCTCGAACAAAAACATAAAAACAGATATCCTAAAAATTTTAATACGCTGCCTCCAACAATTTTTTTTGTAAATTCAATGAAGACACATACCATACCCTATGACCTACCAATGGGTTCACCGCTTAGCGGACTGATGGCAGACATTTTCATGAACAAGATAGAAAATGGTATTATAAACAACAAAACATTACACAACAACATTATTCTATGGAAAGGATACGTAGACGACATCTTCATTTTATGGAATGGCAATAATTTAAAAACAAAAACACATTCCACAACAATATCAATAACTTTCACCCTAAAGTTAAGTTTACAACAGACCACCCTAATAACCACTCTATAAGCTACCTAGACCTCATATTAATACAAAATAGTAATAACATCCATTACAAAATTTGCAGAAAACCTACACAAACAGACACCATTATACCATGCGACTCCCACCATCGCATAACACATAAAATGGCTGTTTTCAATTCGCTCATACATAGAATGCCCGAAGTCCTAACAGCAAAAGAAGATATACAGGTAGAAACACAAATAATATTACAAATGGCACAGGATAGCAAATTCAACACCGACACCATTAAAAAGAAAATACAAAAATCTTACAAAAGACGCACATTTAACAAATACACCAGACTACACAGAATATCAGAAAACACAATATCAAACACTAACAACTAGAAAATTCACATGCCAGGACATATTTCTTGTAAAATACAAAGACTATTAACCAACTACAATATACACAAAGTTTTCAAAACAAATAATACCAGCTGTAAATAAACCAATATTATACTAAAAAATATTAAATAACACTAAACACAAAATTAACACTTTAGAAAACGGAGTTTATTCCCTCAAATGCAACACGTGTGGAGCAGGATATATCGGAGAAACAGGCAGAAAGATACGTACATAAATTAAAGAACATAAGCAATGTAAACTCAACTTTCGGCGCACACTTCTTAACATACTCGCCTCAATAAAAACAAAAACGTTAAAATACTGCACCAAATAGAAATAACCCACAAGCTACAAGTAACCCACATATATGAAGCTTACGAATATACAGGGTTAGCAAGAAATAAGTTTCCCACTTCAGGGGGCTCTAGAATGCGGTCTATTGGTCCAAATGAGATAAAATTTGAACTAGAGATAATTCAAATGAGGCGCTTGACATTTATTAAATAATTTTTTTTT